>JABCKI010006047.1:0-16633 GCA_018282025.1 Sphagnurus paluster
AAAAATACCTCACATGGAGGGGTCCCACACCCTCACGTTTTTAACATCCGGGCAGACCATTCTCACCCAGCGCTACTTTGGAGAGGATGGAGACGGCTCTGGCTCTGATTCTGATTGAATTTACGGTTTTCATAACAATCTTAAAACATTATTGTTGCTCAATTACTAGAAAGTTATTAATGTTACAGAAGGAGATATTTCCATTCCATAGTGCACTAAGGTTAGGGTTAGCGCATTGGAGCGTCAAGAAAAAAAACGCCCACCCAGCCAGAGTGGCCGGAGTGGGACAGGAAAATATTTAGACGGTGCATGAGCCGAAGCCCATACAAGCCGCAGACACTCCCTGTATGGACAGGGTCGCCGTGCTATGGAGAGTCTTCACGGCCCACAAACCCGGGTATATGAAGGGGCTTGTGCCATCAAGGTAAGTATGAAGTTTTGAATCGTTACCCCATGGTTTATATAGCTTAGCCTCTGCGCACGGACCAGTTGTCACTGTTTGGCAATCGCAGAACAGCGCCACAATCTCACTTTTCTAATTCCGCAGCTGCCCTAAAAAGAATAGTGGATGAGGAAAGCGCAAATAAAAACACTGATTCTAAGTATACGTAAAGCCATCGTTGTTGCTATTCGGAATTTTATTAGATCTACAGGGCATCTTATGACGTCATTCATTGATCTATGTGTATATGGCTTAGTTCCTCCAGTACCAGCTCGGAACGTTGGTTTTTGCGCATTTGATCATCTCGCCCCACACCCACATGACGTGAAAATACAGGTTTGTCCGTTCATGATAATGATGAATAATGATTACAATTTGCTTCTAACTATCTGCCATATCCGCATGCATGCTCCACATTCACTGGATCTTGACCTTGAACGCCGCATCTTTCTCAACCGGCTCATCAAAGATGTTCACGTCCCACTTGGGCTTATATGTGAACGGGATGTTGAATCTGTCATCCCAAACCGCGTTAGTACTCGGGCTGTACGGTGAAAGAAATGCGCATACCGGGTGTAGTTTCCATGCCCAATGGCGCTGATCTTGTCGTAATCTTCCTGGCTGAGCTCCACCTGCTTGAAGTTCGATATGATGCGCTCCTCCTGGACGCTCTTGGGAATGACCGAGTACCCGCGGTGCGCGCCCCACGCGACGAGTACCTGTGCGGGTGTCGCGTTCAGCTTCTGCGCAACCTCGAGCACAACTGCGTGCTCAGTTAGTTTGGGCTTTCCGATCACTATCGCAAAGATACAAGTGAGCTTCAGATAACGAAGCTTGAGCCGGAGGGCTACTTACAGTTGTTGCCGAGGGGGCTGTATGCAGTGATATGGATGTTTTTGGATTTGCAGTACGCGACGAGGTCGTCTTGGGGGAGGAGGGGGTGCGCCTCGATTTGATTGACGGCCTGCAAAAATACACATGGGTTAGCGTGCTCTCGTAAGCTGACCAGGAGAGGCAAGCAGACTAACGGGGACGATGCCCGTGGCAGCGATTATACCTTCGAGCTGTGCGACAGTGAAATTGGAGACACCGATAGCCTTGACCTAAACATCGCATGCTAAGCCTTTGGTAGTTATAATGCGAATTTAGAATACGCGCACCTTTGACTTGGGGAGAGCGATCATAGCCTTCCAGGTCTCTACGAGGCTTGTCTCGGTGTCGATCGCAGTCTCGCCCTCTTTTGTCGCGTGAGGGGGGTTGAGGCCATTTCCGGGGGGGAAGGCGATTGGCCAATGGACGACTGCACGATTTCATAAATATTTCGAGATCAAAAACGCATATATGTGTACGACACGTACGGTAGAGGTCAAGGTAATCAATGCCAAGCTGACGGAGGGTTTCGTCGAGCTCCTTCTCGGCCTCAGCTGCCTGATGTCCCGAGTTCCATAGCTTGGAGGTGATGAAGAGCTCCTCGCGCTTGACCACGGAGGGGATGACCTTCTTGAGCGCGGCACCAACCTCATCCTGATTCTGATAAATCATTGCAAGATCGAGGTGGCGGTATCCATTGCGGACAGCGTACTCGACCTAATCGAAGCACAAAGAAAGCGTGATTCAAGGGGATTCTTTGCAGAGTGAGATCAAGAGCAAGGACATACCGCATGCTCGACCTCTTTTGGCTTCGACAGCCAGGTGCCGAGGCCGATCTGGGGTAGCTCAGCGCCAGTGGAGAGAAGTATTTTCTTTCCGAAAGACATTTTGCGTGATGAAAGTTAAGGAAGAGAGTAATTGGAGATCTTGGCGCGCTTTTGGGGTTTTATACTGTCTTTGGGCGCGGGACGCGGTCCGGCATCGCGGTCCGAGGCGGTACCGGAAGACCCGTTAGTTAGACTCTTTGCCTACAGTAGCAAATTAAAAAGGAGGCCACGTATAGGTTAATATCTTGCCTGACGTCCAATGCATTGGCATTGAGAGGACCGTGACCTTGAGCGACGTACTCGATGAGCACCGTGGCGCCGTTATTCCTGATAAGGTCTATTCTATTTCTTTGAATGTTGGGGCCTTGGGGCCGGTGGCCGCGTGCCTCCGCGTGCTCAATTACGTTATCCCCAGGTATGATGAGCTTTCGCTGTGCGGAGTCCGCACACCCTCGAGCTCCGAGTGCGCTTTCAAGAGTTGTCTTCAGCATCTAGGTCTCCACTTGTTATCAGAAGGCTCAATTTCTGGCATTAACGATATTCAAAGGCAGCGAAGCCTAGCTTGTTGCTCCAAAGGGCTGTGGTATGGCACAATAGTTTTTCCATGTTCCACAGTCAATTGAACCCTTCACTGGGCATCTCGGTCACTGTCAACTAGGGGCTGCCACGTTCTGCCACGTTCGAAGCAGGATCGCGGCAACGTTAGCAGCTTTGACAGGGTTCATATCTATGTATATTTTCAATTAAGGGCCAAATCCTTGCGTATCGCGCGAATCATACAGGGTTAGATTTCTCCGCTCCAATCTAACATTGATCAGATTAAAACCACTAAAACGCCAGTAGCATTCGTAGGGCATGAAAGGTCAGGACTAGACGGTGTAACGATGCAAAATCAATTCAATACTGCAGAGCAATGATTCATAGGAAACTACGGCCAAGGGAACATATTGGTGAGGGACTCAACGTATACGAGATCCCTTCTCAAACGGCTACTTGTCCGTTCCATCATTCCCTCAAGGTCCACCACCCAATGAGCAGTGTGGTTACTTGTCCATGAGGTTGAGCCCAATTTTGCGTTGCCTGTTAGGTCGGGGGGCATACATCCTAAGCCTATTTTTTACATCCCTTGACGTTTCTCACGCAGCTATTTAGCAAATAGTGATATAGGAGATTTTCCTATTTTCCGGTGGCGCGTTGAGCCTCTCGCCAAATTCCAGAGACCATAAGATGCTGGCTTCAGGGATAGTCTCTTGCGAGTACTCTAGGGCTATTTTTGTTTCCACAGCGACACCCTTAGCAAGGAACCAACGCCTCCACCTTGTGCACTATCATTGCCGATATGCGTTTCGACGCATCCCCGCTCCGAGAGGTCTTATACATGGTAACTATTCACTCACGGCATGTCAGTATATCTGTGCGGCACCCACACGCTATCGCACAACGAGGAGATGCCGCCGAGTCGGCATTACTCTTAAAGCCCAACTGAATATCTTGAGGCTATAGGAGTTGTGCCTGCCGTCAAATATTCTGATGTAAGCAAAATCGTGGCGACCCCAATATTTCTTTGCTGGTTTGGTATACAACGGTGGTTCGCGGCACGCTCAAAGCTCGTTTGAATGTTTGAATTATAGCGTGGATCTCATCACACACAAAGCTAGCTCAAGGCGATGAATGTATAGGTGTTTTTGAAATTGAGCCTTTTCGGCAATTACGTCTTAAGTCATCGGTGGCGTTGGGGAGAATTTAGAAAAGAATCGCGCTCTTGGATGCCGACGTTGGGTGCGGCATGAACTGGTAGAGATGGAGCGCGCCGAGTTATAGAATCGCGAATGATTGTACAAGCGTCAAGTTGAAACTGAACCATCGAGTGCCTTGGGCTGCCTCCAAGGTTCCCCGTGCTAACTGGGAAGGGCGATCAAGATGTGGTTGAAACTTGAACAATTAAAAGGATCCAGTTGATCATCCCTTTCAGCTGGAATAGATTCACCCAAGTGAACGAAAATCTTGCGAAATGGATTTTGTGAAGCGTCAAGGCATCTCGGCTGATCTAGAGCACAATACTGATCGGGGGGGGGGGCGACGATCGCGGAGTTTGGAAAGTATTGGGACATGGAGCCATACCTCCGGACTAATAAAACCTTTCTGGCTTAAATACCCTCTCCTCCGTCTGGTCTGACCAACACCCACCGCTATCCCAGCTAACAATGCCACCGTTGGCGCCACTTAAAGACGATCTATACGAGGAGCTTGGCGCAGCCTGCCGAGGAGAAGTCTATCAGCGAGGCAAGCCTGGGTACGCGTCTTGGCTCATCTCCAGTTTCGAGTTGCTCAACCCATGCCTTAGTTTTGATGATTACTCTACCATATTCAATGGAAACGTCAAATGCATGGCCAAAGCAGTAATAGTTCCTCTGGATGCAGAGGACGTCAGCAAGTGAGTTCCTCTTCTCAATGTCTATATTCGTCGATGCTAACATGTGTAGAGTCATCTTGTTTTGCGTTAAACACAACCTGTCTCCTTCTGTCAAAGCAGGAGGCTTTGGTACTGCCGGATGGGCCATTGGTGGCGATATTATAATTGACCTAAGCAAGCTCGTCGAAGTCGACATCGAACCCCCGCGTCCTGACGGCTCGTTCACTGGCCTCAAGCATGCCGCACCTGAAAACAAAGGAAAAGATACCGGTAACGCGGCCACTAGTGGTAAACGGCGACGAGAAGACGACGCCGAGCTCCGGAGATATGATCAAGCCTCTCGAGCTGTCGACACCTTTCTGCACTCACCAGAGCGCACTTCCGAAGACGGCCCATCCCCTCTGGTTCGGAGGCGCATCGACAACGGTTCGTCTTCTGGCGCATCTGATAGGCCTGCGACCAGGATTTCATCAACTTCAACGCACACGCCTGCGCCGGCCGTTGAATCGCGCCAAATATCTATAGAGTCTGATACTATTTCCGCTTCTAATGCATCCGAGGAGAGTAGTGAAGGTTCTCGCACTATTTCTACTGGTCCTGCCACACCATCATCTATCGTGACTACAAATGGGTCTACTTCTGATTCTCGTCCGAGCTGCGCTAATCGCCCAGCTGATCCCTTTGGCTACCTTAACGGTGGCCCCGGCCCAGTGGCGGCACCGGTCGGTGCTACACAATCTGCTTATGCGCCCTCGTCTATGCTTCGCTCCTGGGCTCCTGGCACAGGCAACCTCCTCTTCGGCTACCAGAACCTCCCTCCTGGACAAATGGCGCTGGCAGAGCCCATACATCCACATGCATTCGTAACGTTCGGCGCGGGCATGAGACAGAAAGAAATTGATACCTTTACTGCCCAACACAAGCTGGAGGCCAGGTACACAAATGGAAATATCGAAATGATACCTTATCACATTCCATTGTAAGAAATGCCTTCAAATCTCTTTCGATCTGCGTGCTCACCATGATCCTAATAGTGCGGCGCATCCCGTAGGCTCGTCTATCATGCTTCTCGCGGGTTTCGGCTTTTTGAGTCGCATGCATGGGTTGAGCATCGACAATCTTGTCGAAGTTGAAATGGTCCTTGCTGACGGTCGAATCGTCATCGTCAACGAAAAAGAACATCAAGGTACGTTGGATCGAGATAGAAGTAAATCCTTGCTGAAGTCTGCCTATAGACCTTTGGTGGGCCCTCCGTGGCGCTGGCCCTTGTCTAGGTGTAGCAACTCGGTACAAGGCGAAGGCCTTTCCCGTCCCTGTTGTATTTGCGGGCAACCTCATCTAGTAGGTATTAAACCTAACCGCTGACCTCCAGCTTGACTATCTCGACACACACAGCCGCTTTAATCGAGCCACTTCACCATCGCTTATCAAACATTTCCGAGACTGTGTGAAGGGGGCCCCCCGTGAACTATATGTCAATCTTTTCCTCACCGCCGGCCCAGCGGGGAAGGATTCTCTTGTTGTCATCCAAATGTGCTATCTTGGCTCACGCGAGAAGGGGCAGGAATACCTCGCTCTTATCTCATCCTGGGATGGAGAACGCTGTTTACTTAACGAAATCGATGAGAAGAGCTTCCTCCACCAGCAAGATAGCGTTGCCCAGGTCCTGCGTGGCAAGGGTGCGTTCCCATTACTTGAATCGAGTGTTTAAATCTTTGATGAATTACCCTTGCAGCTGGCAGGCAGTGGTTCATACGCTCAGCCCTGATCACCTCACTCCCGGACAATATCATCAACGAAACTGTCCTACAATTCGCTGATACACCTGTGGGATGCAGTACGTGATCACCCCTTGATAAGTATCGAGCACCATTGACAACCTAATTTTAGCATGGTTGTTCGAACTGGCCGGTGGTGCCGTCGCCGACTTTGAGGACACCTGTATACCGAAGTCCCAGCGTGAGGCCACCTTCACTGTTGCTGCATTGCACCAGTGGGAGCTGGGCGCCGCCGACGACCGTTGTATTAGCTCCGCGGAGGACGTACGTATTTTGTAACTTTGGCCTTGATATTCCTTTGATCAAGCACATTCTTCAGTGGATAGGCAAAACTCTCAAGCCAGTACATCAAGGTGGCCCGTTCCCAACGGTGTGTAATAGAACTATTTCCCACCTGCCTTAGCTGACTTTCCAAATCTATTTATAGTTCCTAGGACGCCACGAGCTCCCCGAACGCACCAAGGCCTGCTATGGTGTCAACTGGGATAGGCTGTGCGAAGTGAAAAAAAAGTATGACCCGAAGAACCTCTTCCGGCACAACTTTTGGCCACTCAATGCTGAGGGTGAGACTGTTGATGTCCGCATGCACGATCCCCCTGCGGCATAGGCGTCTCATGTTATCTTAAAGTTCCTTCTATGTGCTCCCCTTGGGACTAGTTTCGATAAGTAGGACCATTGATATCTATCATAGACTGTTTACATATATCTCTCCAAGTAACTGGCTCAACTTGACAGTAATATGTTATATGTCTAGACCACTATGGGTAACAGGCTTTTAACTAACACCTTCCGCACCGTTCTGCATATGAGTGCAACATGTCAGTGCGGCACAATCCTGCCGACCAAATCGGAACATGTCCTCCATTTGGTGTAGTCTAAGTACTGTAAGACACGTATTAGATTTCTACGAGCATCACAGTTGTCAGATGGTATATCTCAGGTACAGCAGTAATTCAATCCATGTGCAAGAGGGGGTAAGTACAAGATCGCACGATACACGAGAAAGATAGGGACAAAATATTACAACCTGGGGTGAGCGTATAAGAGAAAAACAGGGGGACGCCGCATGTGGCACGTGTGTAGAGAGGTATCCACAGGATGTAGTACGGTATGGTATGAGTGAGAGGGTAAAATTAGATAAACCACAGCAAAAAAGAGCGGATCGGGAGGAATGACCGAATCAGCCATAGTTAGCAAATACAGCAGTAAAGATCTACACATACATCTATCCAAAATTGAAACCAAATAAAATCTTAAAACCGCAAACAATCTAACTAAACACCATTTCCTCAATGGGGGCCAAAAAGCTAGCGAGAGCCCACCCGACATCCCCTTGCTTATCACGGCAGAGCAACAGGCAGTCCTCGCCGTCATCGACGTACAGCGGGAGCTTGGGATGTAGGCTTGGGTGCCCCGCCTCATGGAGGACCTGGAGCTTGCCACCCTTGACGAGTGTGAAGAACGGGAAACTGTAATAAGACACAGTCGCAGGCGGCTGGCAGGCATGCACGACTTTGCACATGTACTTGGTGCGCTTGCTTACCCAGCTGTCACGGTGGCGGGGCTGGTCACGCTCCCTGTCACGACCACGCTCGCGTTCGCGTTCTTGGTCGCGGTGCTGGGGTGGAAGGGGCGGGGGGAAGGGTGCATCGAAGTCATCGAAGAACGATGTGGCAGAGGAGCGCGCGCTCTTAGAGACGGAGCGCTGGCGGGTAGATGACGAGGACGAATTGGGGCGGATCGATTCCGTAGCGGACTTGCGCCGCAGGCTGGGTGGTTTGCTAGGCGCGCGTCCCCGAAGATCATCTTCTAGTATTGGCATCTCCTGTGAATATCGCAACGTTGAGGTATCTCCATCAACAAGCGTCTTGGACGAGGCAGAGCTTCGGTACGACACCACCCGCTCCTGCGGCGGCAGTGGCATGCTTTTCGTTCGGGGCATCGGCGCCTGTTGCTGTTCACGGCCAGGTGACTTATGTCTCGGCCCACCAGTCATAAATTCCATGAACCCCACACTGCCTTTCCTAACTGTGTTCGTAGACTTGACCGAAGGCACCATGTTCTCCTCCGAGCCCTTCCTGCGCACACTCATCTTCCTCGAAAATGCAGGTGCGGCTGATGCCGCGTCGCTATTCCCGCGCGGACGCCCTCGGGGCGCAAGTGCCTGCGGCGAAGATACGATGTACGGCCCGACGACATGTACGGGTTCCAGTGATGACAGGGCGTTCAATACGCTCGGCGCCCTTGCTCCGCGCCCTTGCGGGGAGCGGGCCGAGTCAGCCGCGTACCCATAGTGCGGCGCGACGGTGTACCGCGGCGGCGGCTCCACGTAGAGCTTGCGCCGCTGCGTGATGTTGAGCGTGGCGAGCTTTTGGTCGATGTTGCTCCAGCGCATGTGCCACACTGTGAGTGTCTCCTCGTGCCCCGCGTTCATCTCGCCTTCCACACGGAGCATCTCCCATAACTCGGCCCAGCGCTCACGCGTGGCGTTCCAGAATGCGGTTTGGATGCGAGTAAGGCGGACGACTAATGCTGCGAGGCCTTTGTGAAAGAGAGTGAGGTATGTTGGTAGTTCTGCAGCGAGTTGGCCGCGGAGTGCAAGGTAGTTTGTTGATGCAGCAAGGAGAGACGGAGGTGGCCTGTTCTTGGCCGACACATTCATATTGAGAAGGTGGTAGTGGAAAGGTTCCTGTTCATTCATGGATTCGAGAAGTTTGAGTGGTTGTGTCATTGTCTTGAGGAGGTGCGCGATCTCCCGGAGCAAGTGCTCGTTGACCTCTGCCTCGAGCATGTGGCAAAGCGGTACGAGCTGCTTCTCCACAAGCATCAAAAATGCGTCGAAAGCCTCACTGCCAGCTTCTTCAGATAATCCAATAACGCGCCCAAACTTGAGGGCCCACGTGCGCAAGGCGAGCACGACGTTCGTTGTCATCTTTGCCCATTCCACGACGTTCTTCGCGAATTGCTGTGTAAACACATCGATGCGCTTTAGCTCCGCCTGCATCTCCGCGACCAGGGCGGCCTCGCCATTCTCTTCCTTGGCGCCGCGCCCATGGCCCCGGCTTATCGATTTCATCTTCGTCAGGTTAACCGATGCCGCAACGCCGACGTTGACAGACTTGAGGCTCTTTTTAGCCGTGAGCACCTCCTTGACGACCTCTGCACGCCTGCGGCCCTCGTTCACATTCCGCGCCACCTCCTCCATCTTCACACGTGCCAGCTTGAGGTTCTCCTTGTCGCCATGCGCATCAGACGTCTCATCGATGATCGCCGCGAGCAGGAGGGAGTACTTGAGCAGTCGCTGCACGGGCTTGATCAACAGGGACGCAAGGTCCCAGGCGTGTGACAGACTTGATGCAATGCTTTGCGTGCGCTGCAGGTACGCTGCGAGTGCAGGTGTCTGCGGCAACGCCTGTAGATGAGCAAGCGCTGTCGGGTGCCTGTTGATGTAATATTTGTATGGTTTCTCAAGTTCCGGGATCTGAGGTGGGCAGGTTCTGATGTCAAAGAAGCCGTGAGAGAGAGAAGAGAAAATGATAACGCACGATGTCGAGAAAGAGGGCGCCAACGCGGTCCTCGCCTTCTCCGCCCTCTAGTGCCGACCCCAGTGCGTCCTCAAGCCCTTCACAGAGCTGATCCGAGAACATGGCGAGTTCAGGGATATTACTGAATATAATTCGGGCATCCTCTTGGGTCATGGGTGGGTCAATAGAGGCCGATGAGGAGTCGGAAGACATCGACACTGTGCGAGAAGAGGACGACGACGAAAGTGGCGGGGGTATCGAAATAGGTATATTGCTGAGTGGGACATGTTGGCCTATAGACGGAAGATAAGTTTACGAGCGAGGATGATATGACCAAGACGTACCGAGCGCCAGTGGTATATGAACCTCTCGTATCAGTGCCAAATCAGATGCATACGCTCGTTCGGAAGAAAGAAGTTCATGGAGCGCGTGTTGGCGCTTGGTCATAGGCGTATGCTGGCTCGGTGCCAAAGACGAACCCGAGGAGGAGGTCGCCGCATCATCCATTGAAAGAACTGCGGGGGACTGGGGACGTGTGAAGTCCTTTGCCGTAGACCTGTCGCCGCCCGTATTGGAGTCGTCTAATGACAGCCCCGTGTGGGTGGGAAGACTCTGATGACGCATTTGAAAGGAGTAGGGTATAATCTCGTCGACGATTGACGCAACATCGTCTATTTCGAGTGGTGGGGGCGTCGCAGGCCTGCGAAAGCGCTGGTTTGGGTGCTGGCTTGAGGAAGCTGGGTTAGAGGGAGGTGGGGTCATAATAGAGTTTTTACTGATTGATCTGGATAGTGGCCGCAACGGTGAGCGGAGGGGAAGAGAGGGACGACGAGTAGAGGTCGAAGAAGAGAGAGGGCCGGTGTCGAGGGCGAGTTCCGAAGGTTTACCCACGCGGCGAGAACGAGGCTCGTGCTGGTTAGCTGGGTTTGAGGTGATATCTGTGGCCTCGCATGCGGAAGACATCAAAGAGTCACTCGAGTTCTTTAGGTACGTTCTGGGCAATAGTAAAAGCTGCAAAGCCCCGTAGAACTTCCAGATTCGCCGACGAAGAAAAAATAAAGGCCCAGACGACCCTGCAATGGGCCACAAAGCCAGTGAAATTAAGGCCACGTTCAGGCAAGATTGATTCACGCGTCACAGATGGACGTTGGCCGCTGGTAGCACTCAGTAGCAGACGGTGGTGGGAGTAAAGAAAACGCCGCACAGATTCGCATGGCAGTGGCAGTTTAACCAGCTCGATCGTAAACAAGTCATGTGTCTGACTAAAATTCTCCACTTGAGACCGCCCAGGCATCTGCCTTCTCTCTCCTATACCCGTAATCCTCGTCCCTCGGAATCCACCCTTTCTCTACACCGGAAACCCCCATGTCTTCTCCACACAGACCCAACGTCAAATGACCGGCCCAGCGCATCCGGCCGCCCACATGAAAAATGTCCAACGTCAGATGGTCCAACATCGTCCGCGGGACCACACCACATGAAGCTTCAAATCCAAAGAAATCAATAAATATCCACCCCAAATACAAACGCATCCATATATTTTTATGCTAGTTCCTCCATCACATTCACATACGTCTCCTCCGCATTAAGCTTCCTCTCGTACGCCCGTCGTCCCTCGTGCATGGTCATACTCAGCGCCGCAAGCGCCAGGATCACGGACAGGTCGCTCCAACCAAGCGCCGCCGTCTGGAAGATCTTCTGCATGAACGGCACGTACACGAGCGCGAGCTGCGTCACCGCCGATGCCGACACCGTGCCCACCAACATCTTGTTCTGCAGCAGCCCACACCCAAGTCCACGGTTCTGCACCGCGGACACCAGGTCCAGGAAGACGAAGCATGTGAATGTCTGTGCGATCAGGGGGAAGGGGGTGGGGAAGGGCAAGAGCCAAGATTAGCCATGATACCAATTGATGATGATGACGAAAATGAAAAGAAAGGCACCGCGCCGTATCCGCAGCACAGCACCGGATAATGCGGAGCAGCGGAGTATTCCCGGTGCACAATTGCCCGACATCCTCACACTCGGGGAGAGAAACCCCGTGCCCGCCGACGGCAGCTCGAGACCCAAACGGAGTGAACGGAAGCGGAACGTACCATCGTTTGCTCCCGCCGCGACATGTTATCGTCCTCCAAAGCAAACACATACACGAACAGCGTCCCAATGACAATGATCGACGCGGAGAACAGGACACGCGCGAGCAGCCGGCGCGTGATGATCGAAGCGTCCTTCTTGCGTGGTGGGCGCCGCATGATCGCGGGGTCAACTGGATCGACGCCCAGGCTCTGACTCGGAGGACCTGTGTCAGAATCCGCATGAGTTTGGGACAGTGACAGGCAACATCAAGCTTCAAAACGACGTACCGTCCATGAGGATGTTGATGAAAAGGATCTGCATGGCGTTCAGGGGGTTGCTGAGCCCAAGCATGGTGCTGAGTGTAATCAGCGTCAGTGCAGCCGCGGCCGTGCTCAGTTGGAACGACAGGAAGTTCTGGATGTTGTGGAAGATGGATTTACCTATCCGAGGAGGCATTCAGAGTTAGTTTTTCCTTCAGCTTCTTTTTGAGGCCGAGGAGGGGACGTACCCTCTTCGATGGCAGGGAGAATGGTACTGAAATTGTCATCGACAAGGATGACGTCTGCTGCTTCCTTTGCAACATCCGTCCCACTCTTGCCCATCGACACACCGATGTCGGCCATCTTAAGCGCCGGTGCGTCGTTCACTGAACGAGAAGTCAGCCAACCTTGTATGCATCACAAAGAGTCGAACACACCTCCGTCGCCCGTCATCGCCACTACCGCACCCCTCGACTGGAATGCCTCGACAATTGCCATCTTATGCCTCGGCGTCGTCCTCGCAAACACACTAACATTTCCCACCCTCTCCCTCAACTGCGCCTTCGTCATCTGATCAATCATCTTCCCGGTCAAACAATACGTTCCCACTGTCCCATTGGCCAGCGGCACCCCACTCGCACTCACCCCGCCCCCGCCCCGGCCGACCCTCAACCCAAGCTCACGCGCAATCGACAGCGCCGTCTGCTCCGAGTCTCCCGTAATCATCACCACCTGCACCCCACCGCTCTGCAGCAGCCCAATCGCATCCGCCACGCCCTTCCTCGGCGGGTCTAGCATCGCCTGGAACCCTACAAACACCAAGTTCGTCTTCTCCCCCGCAGGCGTGCGCTCCCCACCACCGCCAGGCGACCCCGTCCGAGACACCGCCCTGGACGCGCGCCCCACGTCCTCGACTGCGCCGTACCCATACGCCATCGCGAGCACGCGCAGCCCGCGCGCGGCGGTAGCGTGCGCCTTAGAGAGCACGACCCCGCGCGTGTTAGCGTCGAGCGCGGGCGTGGACTCATCTGATACGTAGTAGAACTTGCAGCGGTCGAGGATGGCCTCGATCGAGCCTTTGATGTAGTACATCTCGCGTGGCGACCCGGTTCCGGAAACGTCGTGGTGTACGCCTGAGACAGCCATGTATTTGTGCTCGGAGCTGAAGGGGCGCTCTGAGAGGCGCTCGAAGGTCTGCAGGAGGATGAGTTAGCGGCAGGGATGTTGTAGGATACGAGACGTACGTGTCGGCGGTCGGGGAGCCCGAAAATGTCGAGGACGTTGAGAAGCGCGATATCTGTAGACTGGCCGACGAAAACACCTTCCTCGTTCCGCTTGAGCGAGGCGTTGTTACAAAGGGCGCCGATGTCCATGGTCCTGCGTAGTGCAGCTGAGATGGGTGCAGTGTATGGGGCAGAAGAGGTCGGGTCGAGGCGGACTGTCTCATCGACAGAGTACGCCTCGGTGACTGTCTGGTCGTTCTTCGTGAGCGTTCCTGTACCTCACGTCAGCGGACTCGACGTCGGAAGAAAGTGCCTGTTCATACCAGTCTTGTCTGAGCAGATAACCGACACGGAGCCAAGGGATTCAACGGAGTGGAGCTTCTTGACAATGGCCTTGCGTTTAGCCATCCGTAGTACACCTAGGGCGAGTGTTACGGTGGTAACGATGGGCAGACCCTCGGGAATGGCAGCCACAGCCAGGGATACTATGCAAGCATGTTGAGTGAGCTTGTGAAGGCAGAAAGATGACATCGAGCAATGTACCTCCAATTGTAAACATCTCGAGCCATGAGCGACTCTGCAAGACGCCAATGAGGCAAATGACACCAATAATACCAAAGGACATGAATGAGAGCTTCTGTGCAAGTTCGTCCATATTCAATTGCAGTGGCGTGCGCTTTTCTTCCACCTAGACACAGCGATCAGGTATGGAAGATAAAATAGTCAAAAAAGATACGCACGTCCTGCATCATGGAAAAGATGATGCCGAATTCGGTTGCAGTTCCTGTGGCGATAACCACACCTGTACCACGACCTAGAGCAGCAGGCCTCAGTACGTGCAACGGACGTCAAGGGCAGACGAAGTACCATTTCTAACGAGAGTTCCCATGTACGCGATACAAGTGCGATCAGCGAGAGCCACAGGGTCACCTGATGCAATGCCGTGGGCGTTGTCAAATGGACACGTCTGTTCGTTCTTCCTACGGGCCTCTGTTTCGCCTGTGAGACTGCTCTCGTCGATCTCGAGGTCAATAGAGGCCACGATACGGATGTCGGCGGGGATGCGGTCGCCAGTCGAGAAGGTTACGATGTCGCCTGGGACGAGCTCGTTTGCAAGGACGTGTATTGTGTGGCCTTCCCTGTATGACCATCACATTAGAGATGCTGCTGTTAGATACATGGTGGTGGACGTACCGGAGGACATAACAGTGGTGGGGAACGAGCTTGTTCAGAGCCTCTAGACTCTTCTCTGAGCGCTGTTCTTGTACAAAGCCGACTAGAAATACGTTAATCGAGACGACAAGGGCAAGTGGTTCAAAAACTTGCCAGTCAATACAATTAGAACGGCGATAGTGATACTAATCGCATCGTCTATGTTTCCCATGATTGCACTCACGGTGGCGCTTCCACAGAGCAGGAGAATGAGGGGGCTCTCGTAGATGGTCTTGGCGAATTTTAGTAGTACTGGCTCGGGGGCCGAGACTGAGAACTCGTTGTATCCATGGGTGGCGACTAGGTTTGGTATATCTGAGTGCAGCAGACCCCGCTCGGCCGATGTACGAAAGTGGGCGATGGTATCCTGCACGCAATAGGAGAATTAGCTTCCGCGAGCATTACAACTTTAGAGTTGGGACGCACCTCAGCAGAGGTATGTGCGAACTGCGCAGATGCGGTGTTTGACTGCGCCTCCCGCAAGGGCGTCACCCGACCGTTCTCCGCTAGTGCTTCATAGTCGTTCTCCTGTGTTCTCCCACCCACAAGCGCCACGAACCGGGACCACAAGGTGTGCGCCTCTGTATTGACGACGCTCGCAATGTGTGCGGACGATGGTATTTCCTGATGGTGCCGGCGCAGGGTAGTGCTGTATGCAAAGTGGGATTCTGCGTCCGGAGTTGGACGCGTGTTGTTGTCGGCAGTGAGGAGAGGAAAGTACGCAGAGGCTGGAGGAGAGGGACTCCGGTTTCCGCTTGGATAAACATGGCGGTGGGAAGCAGAAGATGAAGACGCTATGTTGGTCAAATGAGGGGGCGCGACCATCGTGCGTTTTTTGCGTTCGCCCATGCCAGATGAGTTGGAGCGCGGCGTCATCTAGATTAATGGTAATAAATTAATGGATCGCAGAAGATTTTGCATGCAATAAGCCGCGTTTTCGTGCTCCTGCTGGGAGTTGAGAGAGGAGTTGACAGCCACGATCGCCGACGCTGCCTCAACTCGACACGTCTTTCTCCACACAGCCTCAAGCCTCGTGATGGTCCATCTCTGATCCAGGGTTACGTTTTATCCGTGTTCCGGCTTCATCATCCCTTGGGAAAAAATGGACACACCCGGAATTGAACCGGGGACCGCCCGCAGACTAGCAAGTGCTAAGCGGGCGTGATAACCAACTACACCATGTGCCCATGGGTAATGTCCAGCATTCCCTACTCCCATTCTTATGGACACAAAATATATTTTACAACAAACATCATCAAGTACCTAAAACTAACACAGCATATACTCTCACTGGTTCTTGTACGAAACCTTGAATGCCCAAGCATACTTTCCACCTGCCACTGCAGCGGCCGGGACATTGACCGTCAGTCTATCCACAGTCCAAGGAAGGGCTCCGGTAGTTGTGTCTCCGGGGCCTAGAAGAACAATTTCATCTCCTGGGAGGACGGGCAACCGTTTCTGGATTGTAAGCTTCCCGTTCTTCGGTGCGGTCAGAGAGACGATGCAGAACGTCTGAGGTGTCGTCGTAAAGCGAATGGACTGGCCAGCCGCGTTTTCTTGCGAGGCAGGGAACCAGTATTTCTGCAGCCACCGAGTTCAGCGTCAGTTTTTGTTGATAACGGCAGGTTGTGACGCGACTTGCCGTGTCGTAAATAGTCTCCAGAGTACTTCAGCCACTCCCCAGTCCCAAGAAGACCATTCATCATTGGTGCGATGATTTCGCCCTCAGCTGTGGGTCCGATATTGAGCAGACTGGTACAATGGCAATTCAGCTATATACTTGAATCCGACTCTGAAGCGCCGATGCTCACTAGTTTCCGTTCTTCGACACGATGTCCACCAGATTTTGCACGATCGTAGGTGGACCCTTATATTGGTCTGGGCGTGTGGCGGAATTTAGACCGAAGCTCCATGGATCCATACCTTCGTTTGACTCCCATGACTTTGGCTGGGTCGCGCCAAAGGTCCTGTATTCTGGAGTGTCGAAATCTGGTACAGCTCCACATCC
>JABCKI010006048.1:0-16543 GCA_018282025.1 Sphagnurus paluster
CCCAAACCAATCCCGGCCGCACGTGCCCCCAAGTGTGCCCCCCCCCTCTCCCCCCTCCCAGCCGGCTCCCAAGCCATCATACGCCGCGGCCCTCGGGACCAAAGCTCCACGCCCCCGCAAAGCCCACCTGCCCACAAAGCTGGTGGCCCCCGAAACAACCAAGTGGGTAGTCATACCCAACAACAAGTCACAACTCTGGGACGCGGCCAAGCGCCCATCCCCGCACCACATCGCTGGTGCACTCAACCGCAACTACCAAGACGCAGGCCTTGGCAACTCTCATATCCTTGCAGCCACCTGGACAGTAGGCTGCAACCTCCTCATCACCGCCACCAAATCCAACGATAAATTCGGCCTGGACTCACCCGCCCACTCCAACCTCGTGTCCTCCACATTGCGCACGATCCCCGGTTTCTCTAACACGGGTGTCACCGTTATCCCATATCGGCCGCCCGCCCGCCTCCAGATCAAAGGGCTCCCCACCTGGGACCCCACCATCAACGCACCCGTCGAGCTGACCTTGGCCTTTCAAACGCTCGACGGCCTCGGCATCTTTGAAGATGTCGAGCTCATCAAGAACGGCCCCGCCCCCAGCAATGCCCTGTCCTAGGCCCGGGACCCCAAGACCTTCAACGCCGAATCGCGCCCCTGCGCGGTTACGGTTCGTTTCTACAATCACGATGGCAGAGAGACGGGCGCCCTCCTCAAGAAGGCGTTCTACCTCCTCGGCTGTTGTCGCTGCTTTGACAAGTGGCAACCCAAGCCCCCGCCCCATAAAAAGGGCTAGTTTTCTTTTGTAGCAAGACACCAAACACCGGACATACCTCGCGACGTCAAGCCTGAACACCCCCGGTAATCTTACTACTCTTCTCTTTCTCTTTTTCCTTTTCTCCTTACTTATTTGACGTGCCACGGCACGGTTCTACTGCCAGGGACGGTCTCACCCACCTACCCCCCATACCTCTACCATACTTTACAATTCTACCAGCTGAACAACAGCCACCCACCTTACCCCTACATACAGCACTCGTAGTCCACGTGTACTTAAACGCGCTATACAAATTGGTTTTAAAAAATAAAAATAAAAAATAAAAACAAAAAGTTTCAGCCAGACCGGACCGCCTGCTACTCCCGAACCTTCGTGTCTTGTCAGCAACAAATCACGCACTTACTGACCCGATCACCCCTGCTCGTCATACCTGGCCTCGTGGATATCTCGATAGGGGAACTCGATGCTGTTGAACTATTGGCGAAGATCCCGAACATTTGTCCACATACTTCACGCTTCAGCACCCACACGACCGAGGCCAGTCTGAATCGCCTACCATCATTTTCTATTCAAACAGCAATCTGTGCACTACCACGTCTAACATACCTCCATTTCTCAAACGCATCTCCTCCGCTTACCGCTGCCATGATTCGCCACATCGGGGACCTCCCCGCTCTCAAGGAATGTGGCACCCTTTACGTACCAGAAGATATACCGCATGCAGAGCTTGCAGGACTCTTCACAACGCGCAATAACGAGCGTTTCTCCCACCTACGAAATTTGAAGCTGGAATCTACAACTTCTGGTCCACTAGAGGTCGTGATCAACGCCCTCCAGCGCCCGCTGGATGTTCTGGAATTATACGTCGGAGATAACCCAAGACCGGTAGCCCTGCTCAACCTGACTACCGCATTACGCCAACACACATGTACCACGTCTCTCAAAAGGCTCAGCTTGAAGACCGGTGCCCCAGAAGAGGGTGACGAAGATCAAGATTCCGCGTTCTTCGCGCCGCTCTTTGCGCTTAAAGGACTAAAGCAGCTCAACGTCAGCAGCCATTACACCTCAAAAGTAACGGACAGAGATCTATTGGGGGCGGCAGCAGCATGGCCCTGTTTAGAGGAGCTAATCTTCGAAGGGCATATCACTGACCACAACGTCACGCTGCCAGGCCTCGCTCCCTTGCTCACGAAATGTCCTCGTCTCACAATCCTTGTGATCCCAGTCCTCCCTGTACCCTTCGACACGGGTATCTTGGACCCCAACCTCAACTCGGAAGTAGATTTACTGAACCTGTCGTCCTTGGTGGCCGTCGCGGCGGCAGATGTGGAGGGCGTTTCTCGATGCCTTGCGCGCTTGTTCCCCAAATTGAGGGTATTTTTAATTGATATGGATGCAAGAGGTCCTGAACTGGGCTGGAGCGCAGTAGGAAATGGTTTGGATGCGCACCTGGGTAGGATCGTATCGTATTGACCATTTAATGCCGGAATCATTCTGCTACTGTACTGTCTGACAGTTTATGACCTATGCGGGTAATATCTTGTGTGGCCGACCCGCGTTATCAATGATTGCACTCACCAGCCATATATCTTGTATTTACCCGATTCTCGTTGAAGTGACTTTTCCTCGAAGCTATCGTCATTTGTGGTATCCGCACTGTGCTCAGCCTCCAGCTCTTACTGAAAGATTTCAGCCTGCTCTATAATCTATGTACCTGCATAATCAGGTTCCCTGTTCTGCAATTTTGTTTGCGCCCGCGGGTATGGGATGAAGATCATTTCTGGCGACTACACATCTAGAAGCTCTCCATCCCTGGTATCCTCAACTAGAATCCACTTGCAGTTGCCTTTCGCACCGCTGGTTTTGAAGTTCTGAGGGATCGGCTTATAGGGCAGTGAGGCCTAAAACCAACCTAAAACCTCCTTATTTTTTCTTTTCTATTTTCGAAAATGTTAATATGATATATTATTTCCGCAATAATTTCCGCGTTGTTCGGCTGGAGGCGTGGCCGGATTTACATAAATAACAATCAGGTCTTGTGCGCCACGTACTTATGATACTTGTTTTCATTGCCATCAGCCTCTTTGACAGATTTGTTGGTTTTTCACCCAAGCTTCCCCACTTTCGGCGTATTGTTTCCCTCAGAACGAGCCAACTGAGCCATTATCCTCGAATATAGAAACTGCACTCGACGCACTTTGGATAAACCAATTTACACTCGCTCCTTTGATACAAGTACTGCCCCGCGACCTGTGGAAAATTGCCGTCCACTTCGACTATGTACATGAGATCCAATCGACAATTGTACGTTTCCCCCTTCTCCCTTCAGTCTGTTATGTTCAAAAACGATGTTAGAAATTAACCAGGAAAATATTACCCCATGAATGGGTGGTGTTTGACTATTATGCCCGCAGGATCCAAACTTTGGGGCATCTTCCCTTCTTCGATACCTTTTACTGGGTTTACAACCCTATACACACTCATCCCTCAGTCATGAGAGAATTGGTTTCAGCACGACCAGACAAGCCCGTCTTTCTTCATTGGTCCCCACAAATTTCGGAGCTATGGTCCACTTCAAAGGCAACGAACTCGAGCTTAACCCATGTCTGCCACTGCTGCCCACGCCCATTCTGAAAGAGCTCACTATCAATCATATCGATATCGTAGAACTACTCGAAGCGATTCCGCGCATCTGTCAGCATATCGAACGCCTCAAGATTAACATTTCCGATACTTTTCTCAAGGTTCTCCCACCTTCTTCACTTCAATCACTGGTCTGCGCTCTTCCGTGTTTAACACACCTCCAATTCCCATCGGCACTCCTGGTCATCACTCCGGCTATGATCCAACATCTCGGCGACCTGCCCGGACTGCAGGAATGCGGCACTGTGCAGATAACAGGAGCCACGTTTCCGTCTGAGCTTAACAAGTTATTCGCGCCCACTAGTGAGCGTTTCTCCAACCTGCGGAGATTGATGTTCCATTCACCAACTTGTGGATTGGCGGAGAACATGATCAAATCACTGCATCGATCACTAGAGCACTTGGGTATGTACATCGAAAATGCCCAAGATCCGTTGGCACTTGCAAGTTTGATTGCTTCGCTGCGTGGACACACGTCCCTAGTTTCATTCAAATTTTTAGGTCCTCCGACTGTTGAGGAAGAAGGCGAGGGCGCCAAGATATTCACGCCACTCTTCGAGTTGAAAGAGCTGGAGGAGATCAGCATTAACAACGGCTATGTCTCACAGCTTGACGACGAAGACCTCGCAGCAGCAGCAGCGGCCTGGCCCTGTTTAAGGGATCTGAACTTGACGCCGCATGTAGCCAACCCCACACTGACACTAGCAGGCCTCGTTCCTCTCGTCAAACACTGTCCTCTCCTCACCCGCCTCACGCTCCCCGTCCAATGTACACCCTTCGACGCAACTCTTTTAGATCTTGATCTTTGTGAAAGCTCCAGAGTGGCATTCCTGATTCTCTCGTGCTCAACTACCACGGAAGTAGAGGCAGACGATGCGTCGTGGTGCTTGGCGCAGCTTTTTCCGAACTTGAAAGCGTTCATGTGCCCTAAAAATCAGGATGACCCCAGTGCGACGAGTTGGAACATAATGGCAGACCGCGTTAATGTGTATTTAGGTCGCTGCGTGTCTCGTTGAGGACGCAAGCACTCGTACTGTCCTCAGCCATAACGATGGGAATTGTGAATACTATCGATCATTGGCTGGTAGGAAGATTCGACTGTGTTTTTAATAGCCAACTGCCATCCCCAAGGTAACTTTGAGATTATTGCCGTGCAATTTAGAACACGGACTTCCTCTCCTCATAAACGTGATCCTCATCTCTCCCGACATCCAATAACCATACACAATATCCTTTTCGAAATAGTTAATCACACTCGGTCTGCTAGTGACCTCAATGGGGTGCAGTAAAGTTCAGCTCGAGTGCGCCAAATATATGTTCCTCACTGATTCAGTCAGGGCTTAAAACCAGGTAAGGTTGGAAAGAGCTGAACCAGGCAAATGCTAAATGACACTTCTGGCACAGGATCGAGTCGCTACTTCCTACCGAATCAGACTAAAAAGACTCCTGCGAACATCCAAACTATCATTACCCCCCAAAAAACCCCTTCGCTGCGATTACGGCACTGCGTAAGCCCCCCGTTCGTCGTGCCATTCTTATTCCACCCGTCCGCGACGACAAGCGTGTACGCGGGCACCACGCTCCCGGTGTACGTGGTTGTGAAAGTTGGCTCGCCTACAACCCAGACTTCCTCGACGCACGCCCCGCTGCCCTTCCCGTCGAGTTCGCACTCAAGTTTTCCCCCCACGCGGTCTTTGCTGTGAGGCGTCGCCATGGGCACTTTGTGGTAGATCAGATGTGTGGCGTCGGCGACGAGCGTACCTTTAATCAGTATGAGTTGATTAGCGTCGGAACAGGACCGCCGTAATACAGCACGTACCGCGGTACGTTGCGGGGTCACTTGTGAATGTGCGCGTCTTTGGTGGTGGGTTTGTGATCTTGCGGCCCTCGTCGTCGTATGAAATGGTCACGGCGTAGTACTCGCTCGCGACGACCTCATTGAAGTACGTCGTCGCGCCGTCCTTGCCTATTCCAATGGGGGAGAAGGTTTGGGAAGGCTCTGCCATGGAAGGCTCGCCGGAGGTCGCAACTGCGAAGATGGTGACGGTTTGGTCGGCATATACAGCTATTAAGGGGTGTCGATAGATGATGGCGGCGTGACAAGGATAACACTTACTGAGTATGTGGAGTGCGAGGAGCGCGACGGTGGATAGGAGCTGCATTGTGGTAGAAGGGAGATGCTTTAGGGCGGCTTGAATCAAGAGCATCGGATATTTATGTCAGCTTTGCATGGAATGTTCGTTGAATCAACGTTGAATGGTCAGTGCTGACAGGAGAAAATTGAAGCTTTAGGAATGTTGATGATGGTTGGCTACCTTCAATACCTGAAGCATGGTAGAAGGCCATTCAATCACCCGATGGATGAAATGGTTTGTCCAACCCTAGGCGGTCTAAGGAAGGATCGACGCTTGAATTTCACATTAATCTGTAGGTTGTGTCGAAGGCCTGTGTCCCGCAAAACATATGTAACACAAGTATATTCGAAACACAAGAGTCCGCAAGGTAACAATATCTACATTTTCAATTTAGAGTTCAATTCCATACCACATATCTTGCTCTCTCCTCTGAATTCTAATTCATCTTTGGCGCCTAATTCTCAATGCGCTCGAACTCCCAAATCTCGGTAGGAGGGAAGAAGGGAGGGAAGCGCGGGCCGACAATGAGATGACGCGACAAGACCTAAACATGTTCATCAGGCTCGAAAACAGACACACCAATAATCAAACTGCCAACCTGTTTTTCACCGTCCTCGAGAACCCAGCCAACTCCGAGTTGGTGCGTTTCCTCAATTCTAAAAAAAAAGGAAAAATGTAATCCTGAAAGACATCAAGAGATCGGGAAAAGAAACTACTCACGTGTACCCGCCCATACCCTCGCGTTCGGTGATGGTCCAGTGCTGATCGCCGCCGTCTCGTCCAAAGACTTTGCCGTTCTCAGAGGCGGCGACCCTGCCTTCGACCACGAGCTTGTACAGGTGGCCGCCGACGTGCTCGACGTTCCACTGCATGGAAAATGTATTTCAGTGATCATTCGAGAGTACTCATACATTCCATTGGATACGAACCGTGACAGCGCGAAGCTGGGGCCCGTGTATGTTCTTGGGCGCGCTCAAGATGGCGTAGCGGGTTTTGCCTGGGTCTTCAGGGCTCAGGCCGACCTTGGTGCCGCTGTGCTTGTTGACGATGTAGTATTTTCCGGGTCGGAGGATGGACATGATAGTGATGCGATGTAATGAAGACTGGGGTTTCTGCTGATGTTGTTGGGTATCGACGAGATGAGGGGAACAAAGAAAAGTAGGGCTTTATATACGGCGGCGACGCCACTTGCATGTCTGAAATGACGTGAGTAGAAAGGAAAAATTCTCAGGCAGGCTAGACTGAGGTGGCTTCTATTCGTTCATCAGCCAGATGTTGTACATTGAATGGCTTGCGGCGGGTTTAGTGGGTAGAATTTGCGCTGCGCAGTAATCAGACAAAATGCGAGCGTGAAGGGTGCGGTGTAAAGATAGAACGGGGGTCAGTCTTGGTGTGGACAGAGTTCGTGGGGTCGAAGAGGAAGATAGTGCGCGGCAAATACGGAAATAGAAGCACTTACGACATTGGCGACTTTCATGAACGCTAACGCCGACGCTGAAGTCATAGTATAGCGCCATTCTTCTCGTCATGACACAAGTTCATTCCAATTCTGAATCGAGGGTGAGCACCACTGGACCTCTCTGATTCGTACTGGAACCGTAGCATTATTAGAAACGCAGGATCCAGGGATAGAGTGCGCTGCGATTATGTGTCCTCACGTTCTTCGGTTCCATTCGCAAGGCCAGTAACATCTAGAATCGGCGCTTGCACAGTAATATTAGAAATGCTGGACCGGGAGATAGAGTGCGCTGCGATTATTTGTCCATCGGTTCCATCAGCAAGAGAGTACATCTAGATGATAAAAAGTGGAGCGTGCCAGGCATCGAAACTTTCTACCCCGCCTTTGTTCCTACGGCGAGTCATAAAGAAGAAGGGCCGTGAATAGACGATGGCGGGAATGACTGCGGAGGCCCAGAGTGTCAGCGGGGTGGCAACGGTCATAATTTTGTGTTCAAGACGGATAAGAAGCCAGGGTGGGGTAATTTGGAAGCTCCCTGTGTATTTCGTCTCGTACAATTATTCAAACAGCTGCTCTACAACTTGCGAGCTCTTCCCATCTGTAGCCGTAATTACGAAGCCCAAGTCAAACGACACAGTACAGATAGGTGGTGAGGGACACGGGGACGAGGTCCGCGAGCGTCACTGGAGGGCTGCCGTGCCCGGAGACTCGAGCGCCTCTAAGCGGGGCCGCGACACCGCCGCTGCCAGGTCCTGGCCATCCACCGTGATTCATAATCATGATCTTTTGCAGAGCCTTGAGAGCGAAGCGCAGCCTGATGAGGCTCGCGGCTATAAGTACAGTCTTTCGCCGGTTATAATCATAGCGCCGGGAAAACTTGTATTCCTTGAGGGGAGATGGCTAAGCTCGCCAAGGCGGACAAGGAGCATGAATCTGGAATGACTATCAGCGTTGCACTGAGCCCTAGTACGATATTTGTCGTCCCGCGATTTCGCGTGCAGAGTCTCAGTCAGCCGTCTTCGGAGGTGGGCGAACGGACCGCTCCTGGTCGGCTTGAGTAGCCTGAAGACATCCTGGGGGTGCATAGTCGTCAATATGGTGACGGAGCCCAAGTGCTGCAGCCCTCGGAGGCCCACGAGGTGGTGGATCGTCGCGGGAGTAGCGACTCGCGAGCTTGTGATTTGGGAAGGCGAGGTATTTCAAGTACGGTAGCGCGGATACCAGTGCTTCAGCGGCAGCAGGATATGTAAGTAGGGTCTTGGCTCGTCGTAGGAAATTCATATTCGCAGTCATGGACTGTGTTTGAAAATGAGCGGAATCGCCGCGACCGATTTACTCTCTACTGCAGCGTAAGATCGACATGGGTCAGATTCGGTGAGAGGAGAAGCTCAAGACATTCATTATTTGTTCCCTATGATGCCACAACTTGAAAATCACCGGGAACGGAGTCTCTGAAGGATAGGCTGACTGGTCTCCGGGGTGCGGATATGGGGCCACAGCGATCAATAGCTTCCGAAGAAGGGTAGACGAGGAATGCGAGGCAAATGCGGCCGGAGTCGCGTGGAGTCAAGGCTCTGGTGAATAATGTCTGAAGACACCCAGAACATTAGAAGGGACTATGGAATGTATAATAGAAAAACGCACCATTGTTTTGTGTATTGCCTGTATCACTTTGTCATCGACATCGATCTTCCAAAGGCGGTGAGCAGTGCGTATCGATGGCCTCCTGTGCTGGTAGCATAACCAAGATAAGGATAAGCCATGCGTTTCCGTGCAGTGGATGCAGCAAAAACGGGTCGACCTTCGAAGATTGCTCATGCAGACCCGCGGAGTCCCAGTTTAGAAAGAGATTATGATCCAAAGTTGAACCGTTTTGACTTTTAGAGGCATTATAGTAGAGTGAGTATGGAGAGCGTCAACCGTGGTTCCAGGAGGAGAGTCAGTTGAAGCGTGACTGACGCCTATTTGGCTAATGCTCCTGATCCAGACAAAGCAGATTAGATCAGCCTTTGCACCCACCGTACGGCGTATTCTGCTCCTCCCTCATGACTTCCAACTCTTCAGAAAAGCTGAGCCTACCTATTACCACCATCGAACGGAATTTCCTCAGCGTCATCGACGATGTCAACGCTGGGCTACTGCCGTTTGAGAAGTTCTGGGTTTCGTGCTATAAGACCGCCCAGCCGTCGGTGCACGCAAAGATCCAGGCGGAGCTCGATGAAAGGAACAGAGATCTCGTGCTACTGAAGTCCATTGAAGGAGATGTGGCCATTGAGAAGGGTAGTGACGGTGTAAGTCCTTGTAGTCGCTTTGCTTCACTGAAATGTGACTTTCATGAGACTAGGTGTACACCATCTCCTGCGAGACGCTAGGTATCCGTTCGATACCAGTCCCACTACCAGTCCAGGAATATCTCGACCCCGAGCGCTCGAACCCTCAGCGCGTACGTCATCCCAATAGCAGCATCCTACCAAGCTTGCTAACAGATTCCAAAAGCCTCAACGGATAACGGCATTCGACGTCTCACCAGACTCTACACGCTTCGCCACCGGCTTCCTCGACGGCTCCGTATTCCTCTACCCCATCTCTCCCAGCAGCACTTCACCATCTCCAACACAACGCATCACCCCATCCATCCCCTCGCGCGCAACAGCCCGCCTACACCTAAGCACCATCACCTCCCTGCAGTTCTTCCCCTCCTCCCGCGTCCTCCTCTGCGCCGGCGCCGACTTCTCCTTTTCCATCCTCCCCGCCGACCTCCCCGACGCCTCTTCCAGCACCACACACCCAAGCACAAGCACCAGCACCAGCACCAGCGTCCGCCTAACCCCCGCACGCGTCCTCCGCGGGCACACCCGCCCCATAACAGCAACCGCCATCCTCGGGCGCGGCAAAACCCTCCTCTCCGCCTCGCTCGACGGCTCCGTGCGCCTCTGGGCCGCCGCCAGCGCCGCCGAGCTCGCGCGCGTGCACGCTGCCCACCCTATCCTGTCGATGGTGCTCGACTCGCCGGGCGCAGGGAAGGAAGAGACAGACGAGGCGTATACGCATACGGTGGTCTGTGGGCTGCAGGACGGGTCGGTGCAGGTGTTCACGCTGCGCACGCCGGCGAATACGTTCGAGCCGGTGTACAGAACACCCCCTGCGTCTGCGGCGGGCGGTGTGTCGGCGCTGGCGTATAGCCCGGAGAGCAGGAGGCTCGTCGCGGGGTCTTCGCGGGGTGTGGTGAGTGTGTGGGAGGTCGGCGACGCGCCAGCTGCTAAGCTTATTGTGAGTTTCGCGAGAGGCGAAGCGGGGGTTGAGGGGCTTGCTTTCTTACCCTCTGGAGAGGGCGGTGAGTTGAGGATAGCGGTCGCCACGGCGGACGGGCTGCCGTATGTTGCGTCGATGGTGGGGGCGGAGGTGCGCGTGCATTGTGAGCTTGTGGGCGGGGAGGTCGACCCGGTGCGTGTCGTACGCGTTAGGACGGCCGTGGCTCACGAGGGGAAGGCTGTGTCGGATGTATGGACTGCGGGCGACGATGCTGTCGTGCGGCGGTGGCGCATATAGAGTACTTGTGAAGTGGTATCTCAAGGTACCAAGTACTCTATATCACAACTTCAATGTTGTACGAATACATACACCGTGAACTAGCAGCAATTCATTCACTGCTGTTATATCGTGCCAGGGAGTTTCTATCCCTAAAAATAGATTCGCCCCTCTACAATGGACACACCCGGAATTGAACCGGGCACCACCTGCAGAATTTAAATACTGCGATCACACTGAGTATGCTCAGCAGGCGTGATAACCATCTACACCATGTGCCCATATCCTAATTATCATAAAATTCTGAGGACAACAAGCTGAAATTGTGGGCTGACAGCCCTGCTTCACTATTTTTTACAATTTGGTGGGGCATATAGCATAGCAGTGTGCTGTTAATAATATTATATAGCCAATTTATGAACTTGTCTGTGCCATAAACATGAATTAGCAGCAGCGCACAAAAGGGCCCTGTGTGCCGTGTGCCGTGCTGCAGGTGTTCAAAATGAGATCAATTTATGGTTACAACCAAGACTTTGGAATGTGGATATGCATACCCGGAATCAAACCAGGGACCACGGGCAGAAGCAGTGAACATGGCACAGATGGACATCATGATTCACCACTGAGGCAGGCGAGTTGTGTGAATCAATCATTCATTGGAGATAATATAATCTGAAAGAGGAGAGCACTTGGGCCTGCATACAAGTTGTGCAAGAGTTGAAAACCATGTGACTAATATGAGTATTCTCAAGGCTCAAAAACAAATGTTGGAAGAAGTTATGTACGATGAACATGCCCAGAATCAAACTGGAGACCATGTGAAAATTGATCAAAGTTAGAGAATGCCGTGGATGACAACTAACTACCCCATGTGCCCGTTACAATGGCTAGCTAACAACTATACAAGTCAAGATTAAAACAAGATTGGCGAATCAGTGTTGAGGTGAGTTGGGCACTGATTATTTGGTTGATGGTCATGGCAGGGGTGCTGTGGTGCAGTACATAATGTGGGGTAGATTGACAATGAAGTGTGAAACCAGTCTTTGGCTTGTCATTACTGCTTGTCTGGAGTATAGTGATATGGATTATATAGGAGTGTATCTATGTACAGCGAGGGGTATAGGACATGAGTGGTGAGCGAATGATATTGTGATAGGTAGATAATGATGGGTGACACCCCGCAGGGGGGTCCAACAAGCCGCGATAGTGAGGTCGGGGTCCGAGTGAGCATCGCTCCCCCAAGTTGGTAGGAGCGTGGCGACGCACAATGCGTAGTGAGGACCCCTTCCAATAGTCGGTGACGCTCCTATCCTATCCTACTACTGTCTGCTCCTTCGTAGAGGCGGAAGGGTGGCTTGGATCAGACCTTGAGCGAGAGGGCCGTCGTCCTGCATGTAAGGCGCCATGATCTCGGCATGAGCTCGCATGTATATGGAATATGCTGTGTCAGCGGCCCATCAGCCTTTGACTTTGATCACGTCGAAGGATTTGCCTTGAAGGAGGTAGTGGAGAATGGCGCCGATTCACAAGCTGTGGCCGTGCAGGTTGGGGATCCTGATCGCGGTGAGTGCTTGGTTGATCCTTGTAATGAACGCTTTTCTCGACATCGGGCGACGATGGCGCTTGGTGCCGTGTCCATGCCAGTACGAGAAGAGGTGGTCGTGGGCAGGGGGATTGTTGATGCGTAGATGGGTTTTGAGAGCTTGTAGGGGGTCGGCGTCGCTGTTTTGCTTTGCCCAGTATACATCTTTGCCTTCATGTCGCACTACCTTGGTGTATGGGAGGTGGAATTTGTGCTGCTGGTGGTTGCCTGTCGGATCAGTTACTACGGAGAGGTTGGCGCAGGTGACGTGGACTGCGGAGTCAAAGGCTTTGATGGTTTTCACCGTGAATTCTCTGAGTCTGGCTGCGGACCAGAAAGTGGTCATAAGGCAGGCGAATACTGCTGCGTCAAAAGGGTCTTCGTGGTTGAATGCTGGTTTGATGCGGATTATGTAGTCGACAAGGAATGGGGGGCACTTGGGGCGCTTGGCGTCGGCAGGGGTTATTTCGATGGCTGCTTTGAGGATGGCGTTGATGGCCGGTTTGTTGGTGTTGATGGGTAATCTGTGGATTATGTGCCAGGCTCTGATCCCGGCGAGGTAGTTGTTGATAGCGGTCCTGGAGTAGACTCCGGCGAAGGTTTCGAGGAGGACACTCTGGGCGGGGGCTTGGTCCTCTTCTGGTATCCCTACATGGTTGCAGAAGATATGGAAAGCGGCGAGGCCCGCGCCGTACATCGAGGCGGTGTTCGTGGACTAGGCTGTGGCGAGGACGCTTTCAAGGTTGGTGATCATCTCCGTGGTGATGGGGAGGGGCTCGCCGTTGTTGTTGAGGGGAAGACGAGAGTAGGTGGGGCGCCACAGGTGGAGTCGGTCTCTGGCTGGGCAGTTGGGGCAGAGGATGGTGGGGGGTAGGCCTTCGTGCCCTGGACATTCCCCTGGGATGCTGTGGTATGCAGGGGGTCAGATATACCGCATTTCGCTAAAACCTGGGCCATCTTGGATGGCACCGAAGGCACTGCGGATCTGGTTGTCGTGGTCCTCCTGATGGTCGCGATCGGTGGCGTCACCGAGCCGTTCTGAGGTTGGCTTGGTCTGGTTGTGGTTGCGGCGGGTGTGGAGCAAGTGGGCGGGTGTCGATGGGTCGTGGTTGACAAGGAGGTGGCTGATTTCTGGGGGAATTGGGATGGGGGGTAGGCGTAGGGCTTCTGGAGGGCATATCCCTCTGGATGGGCCGTCAGCGGGGTTGGCTGCGGATTGGACGTAGCGCGTGATGAAGCGCGTTCCGTGCTGTTCTTCCAGTAGGTGAACGCGATGGAAGATGGCGTTGGCCTCGGGGTTTTGGCTCCTACCTTTCCACCACCCTTCGACGACTCCGCGGTTGTCACCATATAAGAGGAAAGTCCTGGTTGTCAGGTAGAGGCGAACGGCCATGTGAGCGAGTAGTTCAAAACCGACCGCCTCAGCCCAGGTGATGTCCCTCTTGCTCTCCTGCCAACCGTCAGTGAGGATCCAGGCGCTCCAGCACTGGCGCGGGCCGATGACGATGCCGATTCCCGTCGAAGAGCTGGCATCGGAAAAGGCGCGAACGTCGGTGACGGCGGTGGGATGAGGAATGGGTCTGGGGGGGGGGCGGAGATCGTAGCCTGTCGAGCCACCAGTCGAGGTCGGTGGGAACTGAGCGTGGCAGTGTGCAGGGTTTGAAAGGTTGATCGCGGAAAAGGGGAATCATGGCCTCGAGTCCTGTCAGGTACGCTCTACCCTGAGGGATGACGTGCGTCGCGTGAAGGAGTTTGCCATACAGTGTTTGCAGTTCTTTTAGGTCGTGTTCGCGTCTGATGTTCCATGTGAGGATCGCGTCATGGTATTTGGCCCGTTTCTTTTCTGTGAGTGTTACTGTATGGTCTTCTAGGTCCCAGAGTAGTCTGATGAATTTGAATGCTGATTGGAAGGGGGTGTCTTTGTTTTGTTGCCATCTGATTCCTAGATAATTGAAGATGTGATTGATGTCTGTCATGTCGTAAGTGTGTATTTGTGATGCGTCGGATGTTGGGCGGCAGCCAAGGGGAAAATGATGATTTTCGTGCCATTCCTCAAGCCTTCCGTCTGGCCAGGTACCATATTCTTCCCCGTTCCCGTTTCTCCCCTCCATTGTCGATTATCATTTGACGGATTCGGGTTCTTGTCTCGTTGTATTGGGGTAAGTGTTCGGAGATTAATCGGAAGAAAACGTGATCGTCTACCCATTTGATGATCGGTCCGATACCCTTGGCCCTCATGAGGTCGGCTGTGGTGTCCGCTACCTGTCCGTGAACTCCTGATGATGATGTGAGTCCGAAACAGCAGCATGTGTCGACAGCATACTGATCGTCTCCAGAGAGCTTGACTACAAGCCCTGGCCATTGGTCTTGTCTGATGGGTACTGTTTGGTATGCTTCGGCAACATCTCTTACTGCCGCTTGGGTCCCTGGTGGGGGAAGGGTTGTGATCAGGGAGCACATAGTGTGAAACGTACCCCACATGCAAGGGTAGTTCGCTATGTCTATGGCTGAATTGATCGATGTTACCGGATGTCCATTTTTCGGGTGCGAGAGGTTCTGTAGAATTCTATACTTGTCTGTTTGGCCTGGTTTGGGTATAATGGAGAGGGGGGATGTTTGGAAAGGACCCATTTCGGCCTCGAGTTGGGCCTTGGTGAAAGGACCTATCCATCGGCCTTTTTCGAACTCTGCTTTTACTATATCATTGAAAAACCGTTTGTGCTCTAAAAGGGTAGTGCTATTGTCCGGTGTGTAAGTGTGTGTGATGGTAGGTATGCCTGCGTCGAGTCCGTAGATTAGTTCAGAAGGTAGGTTAGGGTAGCGGTGTATGAGTCCCGTTTCTATGAGGGCATGATTCCAATTAGTGGGTACGTAGGGGGTGACGGCCTCGTTGCGTCTACTGGCCAGGGTCAGCGAGAGGGCATTCTTGCGCTCCATGGGTCTTGGCTCCACAACCGGAGCATTTGTGTTTGGGGCCGTGATCTCCCTTGCTGCATCCTTGAGGGCGCTGCCAGTCGAGGCACAACACTTGGCTGTGTGGATCAATTAGACGTCGGTTTTTGTCCCAAGAACACGAGGTGTCTTGGCAGCAGTGAGTAGGAGGTTGCAGCCAACCATCCAGGTAGCTGCGAGGATATGGGAGTCGCCGAGGTTGGTGACGTGAACTCCACCAATGGACTCGTTGGCCCAGGCGGATAGTTTGTGGTTGATGGCGCTTACGATGTGGAGCGGGGATGGGCGCTTGGCTGTGTCTCGGAGTTGAGATTTGTTGGTGGGTATGATGACCCACTTGGTTGTGGCGGGGGCCACCAGCTTGGTGGGCGGGTGGGCCTTGCGGGGGTGAGGTGCCTTGGACCTGAGGGCTGCGGCATAGGTCGGCTTGGGAGCCGGCTGGGAGGGGGGAGGGGGGGGGCACGCTTGGGGGCACATGCGGCCGGGATTGGTCTGGGGGGGCGTGACTGCCGCGAGGTGCGGGGGCTGCCGGGGGCGTGGGGTTGCCTCATGTAGGAGGCGTGGCGCCTGTGGGTTTAGGGCCGGTCAGAGTGATGGGGGAGTCCACCTCCATGGTTGGGGGAGGTGGAGGCGGGGGGGTGGCTGCTGCTATGGCCTCGCTAACTGATTTGTCGACTAGTTTTTTGATTTGGGGGAAGGCCTTGAGTTGGCCCTCAAGGATGTTGGGTTTGGTTGCTGTCCAGAAATCGAGGATTGCCTGGACAAAGGAGGGGAGGATGGCATATGCAGGGGATTTGCCGTTAGACTTGCAGGCGTCCAGAGATATGTTCAGGGCCTCAAGCATGTCTTTGAGGATGTCAGTGGTGGTGGGGGTTGGCGGTTGATCTTCTTGGTGGTATTCAAGCTCATCTGAGCTGTCGTCGCCATAGTGTTCCATGGCATGTTGGAAGTCGATATAGCCACCGGATCTTTGTCTGGTACCACCACCTGCATCCAATTTTCCCACGCTCTTCCATGCCCGCTGGAGGCTCGCCCCAGCCCATGTCCGTCGATCCAGATGGATCCACCCCCGCTCAAGTCAGAGAAGCGATCCTTCAGCATCCCAACACTGCCCTCCGTGTCAGTTCTCCCAAATCAATATTGAACATATCAATAAATTACCATGCCCGGAGGCACGGCTTAAAACGGACTTTGACTGGATTCAAAGACGCAGCCCCCCAAACCGTCGCAGAGGCCATCGCCTCCAATGTTGACGCTGACCAAATTCAGGAACTCTACACAACTCTGAAACTTGTCACAGCCGCCCTTGTGGAGGTTGCATGCACCCGAGATATCACCCTAGCCCCACCATGGGCTGCCCCAACACATCCCACCCCTGAGCTATCTCAGGTCCTGTCCGCCGTCCAGGCCCTCTCAGAGAAGGTCTCCAAGCTGGAGACAGCTGCCTCAAAACCCCCTCCTCCCCCCAAACCTGC
>JABCKI010006049.1:0-16545 GCA_018282025.1 Sphagnurus paluster
TAAAAAATTTTTATAGATAGTAGAAAAAAATCGAGAAGCAGAGTAGGGGCGGGGGGAGGGGGGGGGAGGGGGGGGGGGGGGGGGGGGGGAAATCAATGCCTGACGTAGACGTGCGGATAAAAATTGGCCTCTCGAAAAGGCTTATTTTTTGGCGGATAAAAATCGCCCAAAATTTGCCCAAAAACGTCAGAATAAAAACCCCATGATTTGCCCTGGTGAAGGATCAGGGATTTTAGGTGACATTCGGGGGTCCTGGCACTACCATGCCTACATGCAATCCCGAGGCGAGTTCATATAAGGCCTTTTTAAATATCTGGAAACCTCGATTGGCGCTCTGGACACTCTGGTACATTAAAAAAATATCTTCAAAAATTTAAAGTGACTTGCAATAAACTTCGTGCTTAGCGCTCACTACATAGCTCCGATGATTGATAACGTATGCGTAAGAATCGTAGGTCGTCACTCTGTAGGCGCACTCTCTCGCACAGCGCCGGCATTAAGCACGAAGGGGCTGAGCGTGTATGCATTTAAAAATAATCAACTACTAGTGCGAAGGGCTGATACTGATGTGTTGGTTTTTCACCTATAGGCTATTCGGCGTCAGGCTGGGGAATCCCTGTGTTTGCGACATGAGCTGGCCTACTTGGCGCTTGATATTAATACGCTGATGTAGAACATTCTCCAAGAACGATCCAGAGGCCATCCAAGTCTTTTGGGTATGTACTAATACAGCACGATGCACCAACCACCTGTCAGGATTACTTGTAGGACCTGATTGCGATACTTGCCACAAAAAGCGTCAAAGGTCGACTCCCCGGCAATCTTTTTGGATACCACTTGTTTATACCATAACCTATCAGATCCCAGTCAACTCCTCTTCAACCTTAGGGTAACTCGCGCTTTCTTCTACTCAAGGGATCCACACACCAAGAGCTACATTATTATGCGAACCAATCCTTGACACCACTATGATCAAAAGATCCACGAGGCCTGGGTCTGAACCTTGGACGAAGCGTCTGATCGCTAAAGCCCTCTGTGTGGTACCAGCCCTTTTCTGCCTCGAGGCGAATATGGCGATCGCTAAGGCGTGAAAATTGATATTTGACCTCTGTACTCAGTATCGCGGTCCCAGCAATCATCCAGGCACGATGTCCTCTATAAATACAGGATGAACGGCCCCACATGTTGCAACACTCTCCCAACCGCTTCCATGACTCGATCTCTCCGGTATACCGCTATCATCTTCGACCTCGGTGACGTCTTGTTCAGGTGGTCACCAGAAACGAGAACCAGTATCTCATCCCGTACTCTCCGCGACATCCTCTCATCTCCTACCTGGTTTGACTACGAGCGAGGGCGTCTCACAGAGGATGACTGCTATGCGAAAGTTGGAGATGAGTTTCTTCTAGAGCCTGAGGAGATTAGAAGAGCGTTCCAAGAGGCTCGCGATTCCTTGCAGGCTGATGATAAGCTTATTGGTCTCATCCGAGAGCTGAAATCACAGTCTAACGGACAGCTCCGAGTTTTCGCCATGTCCAATATCTCTCTACCTGACTACGAAGTTCTACGAACGAAATCTGCAGACTGGTCCATCTTCGACCAAGTCTTTACCTCAGGCGCTGCAGGGGAACGCAAGCCGAACCTTGGTTTCTTCAGACAAGTCATATCTGCCGCACAGGTTGATCCTCGTGCCACCATCTTTGTGGATGATAAACTCGAGAACGTTCTGTCTGCACGTTCGTTAGGCCTTTATGGGATTATTTGCGAGAACCCAGACGTCGTTGGGCGCGCCCTACGAAACCTTATTGGTGACCCCATTGTGCGGGGTCACGAGTTCCTGCAGCGGAATGCTGGACGGCTATTTTCAGTGACCGAAAAAACCGAAAAATATCCTTCCGTGGAGTTGCAGGAAAACTTTGCACAACTACTAATCCTGGAAGCGACGGACAACCGGTTTGTTGACATTGTTGACGTGCCTCCATGCGTAAACTAATTCAATTTCAGGTCTTTCGTGAATCTCGTTGAGCACCCAAGAACATGGAACTTCTTCCAAGGTTAGTTCTTGCTGCTCTCTCCATGGAGAAATATTCTTATGTGTGACACAGGAAAAGGACAACTCACCACGGAACAATTTCCGTTTGACTTTGACACAACGTCACTGGGGCTCACCATTCTTCGCCGGGAGAAGGAGATCGCGTTTTCTGTTATTGATGAAATGCTGGAATATGTCAACGACGATGGGATCATCCAGGTAGATACCCATCACTTTTATTTCTTCAATTTCGTTTGACACACATACAGACATATTTCGACCATCGACGACCACGGTTCGACCCGGTCGTTTGCGTGAACGCTTTAGGCCTTTTCTATAGCTACGGCCGTGGATCTGAACTTCCAAAAACTCTGCAATGGGTACAAGAGGTTCTTCGTAATCGGGCATACTTGGAGGGCACCAGGTACTACGAGACACCCGAATGTTTCCTCTTTTTCACCAGTCGGTTACTGGAGCGCTCAAGCGATCACGAACTCCATGCGATGCTTATGCCGCTTTTGAAGGAGAGGGTGCAAGAGCGAATCGGTGCTGAAGGCGATGCGCTTGCGCTCGCGATGAGAATCATCATATCTGATTTCATCGGCATCACCAACGAGGTTGACCTTCGCGCGCTACTTCCTCTTCAATGTGAGGATGGTGGTTGGGAAATCGGGTGGATGTACAAATACGGATCCTCGGGCATTCGGATCGGTAATCGCGGGCTTGCCACTGCCCTCGCGATCAAGGCTATCAAGGCCATGAGTGCATCATTATATCCACTCGGCCGATCCCCTTCGCCAGTTCTCGCTGGTTCACCACCATTATCACCAAAGCTTAAAGTCATTAAAACAGAAAAACGCCATCGCCGCAGTAGTTCACTTAAGAATTCTCTGCAGTGGCTATGGCATGGGAGGAACAAGTCGGTTGAGGTATAAGTTATGTCTGCGTGCTGTATAGGACTCATATCACCCCCCTGATACCCATTATCACTGTGTAACCTCCTCCACGTTGTTGTACTTGGCTCTGGGAAAACTTAATTGTATGATTATTGCACTGTTTCATAACGTTCGAAACCGACCTGAGGAGGGTGAACCTTATCGTTGAGTCCTAGTCTTGCTCATTGTAGGTGCTATTTCATGGATCGCATTCCACAGCTGAGCTTGGAAACACTTAAACATATTAGATTTTATTATCAACTTGGATTGATCAACCCCGCAAGAATCGCTTAAAGACGACGTTGTCTGTTTCCTCAGTGTAAGTAAAGTTTAGCTTTTCTAAAAATGCATCGAAGGCATCATAATCTGTTGGTGGCACTTGGATCCCAGCCAAAACTTTGCCAAGGTCTGTGGTGGTAGTAGTGGTGAGCAATTCGAAGGTGTGGTACGAACAGAGACTAACCAGCCCCATGATTGCGATAGTGGAAGAGCGAAATATTCCAGCCCTGTTGCAGGCCAAGCAAGAATGAACGAAGCGCATTGGGTCGTTCGGGGAATTCTACGTGCATGTTCAAAAAGAATCAAGCACTGTTGATGAAATACAAAGACGTACCAAATCGGAAAACGCGTTCGTTGGGAACGGATTGGCAACCCCCGATCATATATCTGACATGGCTCTTTGCCAATTCATCGTCACTGATATCAGTTCCTTTCATGTCTGCAGCCGCCAGTGCTGCCAAAACTTCTTCAACTTCGGCAGTTCGAGACATGGAGTCTACCCGAAACGACAACATGACATGGGCTCTGTCACCCGTGACATTGTACCGATAGATGAATTCAGTCACAGCGCGTGGGTGGATCATGGTGTGCAGTGCGATAAAGCTGTATCAGGAAGATAGATTATGTTCTCTGGATGTGATGGGTGTGATGGCATACCTTCCCGGTCTCTCTGGAATGTCAACACTCAAAAGCGCTTCTCGACCTTCTCCGAGTTCTGCACGTTCTGCGACGAACCGTAGGCGATCGAAGTTCATGTTTGCACCGCTGATAACGGCAACGAATTTTTTTTGAGCCCCGACAAGATTATTGTCAAGAATATAACGTTTGAGGCCAGCGAGAGACAGAGCACCTGCCGGCTCTGTTACGGAGCGAGTTTCTGAAGAGGACGTGAGGTCTAAAGAATGAAACAATTCCATGTCACAGATCACTAACCTTCGAAAACATCCTTAATCGCAGCACAGATCTCGTCGTTATCTACTCTGACGATTTCCTCGAGGAGCTGTTTGCAGATTCTAAAAGGTTCCTCACCCACGATCTTGACTGCTGTTCCGTCGCTGAATGGGCCAACTTCCTTAAGAGTGACCCTCTCGCCCTTTGCCAAGCTTTGAACCATCGCATCGCCATCAAATGTTTCGACGCCGATGACCTTCGTATTAGGATTGCCGATTCTCTTCACATATTCGCAGATGCCAGCCACAAGGCCACCTCCACCAACACCAGAAAATATGGCATCGAGTTTATCCGATTCTGAGAGCTGTTTTAAAATTTCCATGCCCACAGTGCCCTGTCCCGCAATGACCAGAGGATCGTCGTAAGGTGGGACGAATGCCAAGCCATGGAGAGAGGCGAGACGTGCACATTCTTCCTTTGCTTCGTCGAAATCCGTTCCGTGCAGGATGACTTTGGCGCCTAGCCGGGTGACGTTTCGCACCTTTATGGTCGGCGTTCCCTGGGGCATAACGATGGTACAAGGAATGCCGAGGCGGGCACCAGAGAGGGCGACCCCCTGGGCATGGTTTCCTATTGATTAAAAGGTAGATTAATATACATGTGAGGATATAAAAGAGTTAAAAGAGAAGCTGGAATCCGTTAGCTAAACTAAAGTACGCACACTAACCCGCACTGCAAGTGATAACACCTTTCCATCGTTCTTCCTCGGTAAGACTGGCCATGTAGTTATAGGCTCCGCGGATCTTGAAGCTAAAAACTTCTTGCAGATCTTCGCGCTTGAGCCATATCTGATTGCCTAGCTTTGCACTAAGATTGTGGGCAAGGACAAGCGGGGTTTCCTTGATAATCTCATAGACCTTTGCAGTGAGAATAAGCCTCAGATAATCAGGGGTGTTGCTGGGTGTGAGGAGGTGTTGCGCAAGCCTAGGGTAGGAGAGTGGCTCCGGAGCATGAGAGGAATACTCAATGGTGGCGGAGGGAGACATTGCTGAACGATGAGCATGTACTGCACGGGACGGTGAATGACTCGGGTCGAAAGAGCACGGCCACGGCTTTGTGACTGATTCACGTGCCGAGCGTTTTCGGTGATTGGGATATTATTAACTCCGAGGGGCGGTTGTGGCCGTCGTTTTGGGGGTTGACGGGGTCTCGAATTGGCACCTGGACACTGTCAGAACTATGGCACAAGCTGCTACAATGGGCCCACCCCTCTCCCCAAGAGAAACCCGCCGTTCAGGACGCCGCTCACTCCCTTCAACATCTACCAGCGCCTCCAAATCCCCCGACTCAGAACCAGTCCCCAGACAAAAGGAAATCCAGCATCGTCCCCCTCTCACCTCCAACAACAGTAGTGGAAGGCAGAAGCGTCTCAAGCAGGAGGATGTTGAAGACACCGTTGACGACCGTAAGAACGGCTCCGCGCCGTCTACCAGCTCGGCCAGCTCTACCCACATCATCACCGCCGGGCGCACCAAACGGAAACCAAAAGATAAGGAGAAGGAAAAACAGCCCACCGTCGAACCCCCATCCCTCGGTGATGTCGTCGAAACGTCTCAAAATCTGCCACAGGATGCTCCAGAGGAGGAGGAACAGGGCATCACGCGTTGTGTATGTGGGAGTACCGGTGAGCAACCTTTTCTTATCCCTATTCTCTATTCTTCCTGACTCGAAAGGTCCCGTAAGGAGAGGATGACCCGGATGCTGGTGAATTCATGGTCCAGTGCGAAACATGCAAGGTCTGGCAACATGGCCTGTGTATGGGGTTCGAATCTGAAGATCAACTTCACGACGACGACTATTATTGTGAAGAATGCAAGCCAGAACTCCATGCTGATCTTTTCAAGTAAGCCAGACATCTCACTGTCCTTTTCTCCAAGTCATGATAGGCGTTCTAGGAAGCGGTCTAAACGACCTCGGCAGTCTTCTGCCAATTCGCACCATAACCCTACATCTACTGCTTCGCGTGTATCACGCTCACATTCACCCTCTACGCTCTTGAAACAAACATCCAAGCGACGAAACACTATGAACAGTCGGGATGCTGCATTCGATGAAAGTTTAAAGGAGATTATCGAGGCAACAGCGGCGGAGGCGGCTGCTGCTCACGATACTGCTAGTGTCACCTCTGCGGGGAACAGAGATGGCCAACAAGCCATTGATGATGACATCGATCATGGTCCTGGTAGTCGAAAGAAGAGAAAACGCTCAGAGGACGACGTGTTCGTTATATCTTTCAACCCTTCCATGCAACTTGTTCATTTCCTGTCAGGGTACCCAAGAAGCGAACGAGATCAGCATCCACCGCTTCTGACCATCATCAAGGATCAGTTGTAGCGAGGGAAGACACGCCTGGCCAAACCAAAGTGCCAGTTCATCCCGCTGCCCAACCTTCAAAGTCTGCTCGCACAAATAAACGAGGGGGGAGGAAAGCTGCACCTGCTGTGCTACAGGCCGATGCACTTGCAGTCGTTGAAGGTGAAGAAGGTCTGCCTAAAAAGTTTTTTCACCCTACTTCGGCTCACTTAGTACTAGCTGCAATAACTCCTCTCAACACGGCGAAACGACAAGGAAACAGCGCTAGGGCGAAGACGTCCCAGCCGAAAAGGCCTCCGGCCTCACACACCAACTCGCACGGGGGAGCTGCCACTCATGAATACACCAACCGTCGCACTCAGGTCAACGGAGTAGCCGGACAAACTGCAGGGTCAACTGTCAACGAATCATCCCGGGCTTATCGCAACTCACACGCGTATGCCGTGTCACAGCAAGCTTTGTACACCTCGTGGAACTTGCCTGATTATCTGGCACATTTAGAACCCATGTTGCCGACCGATTCCCCGCAGCCACTGGAGGTCCGAGGCAGTGCTACGACATCAGCCAGGAGAGAAAGTCTGGACCGTACGATGGAGCGGGGCGTAAAGGTCAAGTGGCCAAGTAAAAGAATGAGTGTGGGAGATATGAATAAGCGAGTGAGGTCACTCGTGGAATGGGTTGGAAGGGAACAGGCCACCGCCCAGGATCGCCAGCGACGGAGAGATGCATTGACCAAAGCGTTTCAAGAGGAGCTTGAGAGCGATAACCGCAAGAGGTCGAACGGGTTGGTGAACGGAGCCGAAGCGATGATGGTCGACGAAATGCAGGTTCACACCAATATGGAACCAAATGCGCTATCCCAAGCGTCGCCAACTACAGCGTTCCAGTTCGATATTATCCAGTCATCTGCTACAATGAAGATGATGGAGGAGTTGATGGAGGAGTTGATAGGATTCCAAGAGAGGTTTGGGCCTGGTGCCAGGAATCGAGATCGAGAGCGTAGATTGGTCTCAGCGTAACTCTTAACCGCATTTTTCTTGGGGCCACGTTTGTATTGCTTGCTACACTAGTACTTATGTTCTTCAAGTTCCTACTTGGGAATCTTTTAGTTATCTCTACCCCACTGGACACTCAAAATATCGCTGTTCCTATATGTACTGTTATTATTCCTTTATATCGTTCGAAACAATAATACAAGTTCATATCTCCCATGTGCAAACATTGGTCCGATTGTTTAACACCGTAGTTGAAGTCAAACATTAGAGCTGACGGTCAGTTCCAAGAGGTGGCCCCGATGCCGATCTTCGACACTAACCCACGCTCAACCCCCCCCCCCTCCTGCAGGGCCCCGGGTGTTGCCTCGATACCATCAGCCCATTTGTCATGCGGGCGTGTTTGTCTCTTCAATACATTGCCTCGTCGATTCGAGCGGATGTATCGCCAGTTTCGAGAATGACTGCTCAAGTTGTTAACGACTCGGCGGTTGGACTACAGCAGCTCGAGAAAAGCCGCAAATGGATGCCCCTCATGGGCCCCCCAGCCCGAGCGCGTCACCCAAAATCCCCAAAATCTTCAGCTCCAGGAATTTTTTCAATGAAGAACTGTAATTTTATCAAAGAGGATAATTAGTGCTATGGAATGTGTTCACTGAGTACGTTGGTTCTTAGGACTTTTGCTTGACTTTCGCTGTTCTCGAAATGATACGGATGTTTCCGTCTTGATCCTGCATCACGACGGCAGGCCACGGCAGGTGCTGACTCATCTCTACAGGGTTTCGTCGCTTTGCTCATCGATGTTGAAGATCTGAATCGGGTCCACCTCTTGTCCGCTATGGATAGTCAACCCACCGGTACGAATCAACATTACTATCGATACCACATAATTGTGACCTCCGCCGCAGAACAGACATCTTTGCATTCAATAGCGTCAGACCAGATGTGTACAGGGCTTCAGCATTCTGTAATTCAACACGCTTACTCGTGTATTAGGGGAACCAGATCGCAGGCGAACGAAGGATTTCATTGAGCTCCATGACCAAGTCCAGGTATTCATAGCTATTCCATACTATTACCTATGCCAACAACCCTCACATAACGCAGACGAGCGTCAACCTCCTGGACTCCTTGGAATCTTTCCTTTCGACATTTCAGAAGGACCTATCAGCTGTCTCTGGACAGATATCAGAGCTACAGGATAGAAGCAAAGACATTGAGAACAGACTGAAAAGTCGGCGCGTATGTATGTTCACCTACAATGAGAATGACCCTGAAGAACATCCTAGAGAATTGAAAAACCCCTGTCAAACCTCATTTCAGATATCATTATACCCCCAACTCTGGCAAAACTGATACTTGACTCGCCTGTCGGGGAACCTTGGATCGATGCAATCGTGGACTTCGAGAGACGATTGGAGACGACGAAGGCACGCTCTCGTGTGAAAGCAGCCAGAGATTTGGGAGAGGTTGCAGAAGGCCTGCGGATAGTAGTGCGTCCGTCCGTTCAACTTCTGTCTGGAAGTAGCCTGACCTTTTCATAGGCTGCAACAAAACTGCGATCGTTCTTCCTGGCCTTATTTCAACCTATCCGAGGGAATGTTACAACCAATATGCAAGTGATTCAAACATCTGTTTTGCTAAAATATAGTGGTTTGTTCGCATTTCTGCAACGCCAAGCCAGCAATGTAGCCCACGAAGTACAAAGGTCATATGTGGGAGCTGCTAGGGTGTACTACGAGACTGGCTTCCGGAGATATGCCCGAAGTCTTGGTTGGATCAAGGTAGATATGTACTCGTTCTTCGTATTAACTATGTTACAAGAACTTTGCAGGCCCGGTCGGTTGAGAAAAATGAGTCTATTGTATCTAGCGAACGAGAAAAGGATCTTCACGTTGACGTTCAGCGCCTCGAATATTCAAAGATAGAAGGGCCTAGTATCACATTGGCCTACATGGCGGATGACAAAACACATGTGAGAGTTTTACCTCATATCTCTTCATATCAACATTTTAAACCATGACCGAAGAAAGAACCGTTAGAAGCATTACTCAGGTCGCTGCTACTTGTTTTCATGGATAACGCCACGGCAGAATATACTTTTGTGAAGGCATTCTTCTCTTTCGAAACCACACTAAATACACAGGAGTCTACTCAAGCTACCCTATCCCCCACCTCGCTGCTATCACCGGATAGAGCAACCTTTGCTGATCACCGCTCTGTTTCCGGGTCTGATTATGGTGGTCAGCAGTCCAGACCGGCGAGTATCGTTGATACTATTGCAGCTGCCGAAGCGTCGAAGAAAGAGGAGAAAGCGAACTTCGACGCAATATGGAAGCAAATCATGGATCCCGTCCTGGTATATTGCGAGGTCTGCTCATCCAATTTTTCTGTCTTTCCTGTGCTCATTGGATACCCCCTAGACATTTCTAAAATCTGTGCTTGATCCAATCCCCCCTGCCGTTCCCCTCCTCACGATGATCCGCCTAATGGAAGATGTTGTCTTGGAAGTGCAGAAGCGTAACTGTCCTCCTGTTGAATTCTTCGTATTTGGCCTTCGGTTACAAATGTGGCCTGTGTTTCAGAAGATCATGGCAGAAAATGCTGAGGCGCTCAAAAAACTTGCGGAAGGTACCAGCACAGGATACTTCAGTCGAGCAATAGTTACAACAGACTCTAGCGTTGTAGATGTCTGTCAATCTTTCCTTTTACCGTCGAATCGCTGATCCAACAGAAATGCAGATATGTCAACGATATACTGTTTTGTTCAATTCTTTCATATCTCTCACAGAGCAAGAGGAAGAGACGATGATTTTCTCCAAGTACATATTCATACTCTTCCATACGCCTTGAGTACTAACCACGTACCAACAGTTTACTTCGTTTACGGCAAGAGTTGACAAAGTTAATCCTGCGACATTCGAACTTAATCAAGGACGTTGTGGGACAAGCAACTGCTCAGTCTGCTATATATCAGTCACTGCTACAAGGCTTGAGCGTAGGTCTAGTCACATCAGTTATGTTCATAGTGCTAAAACTTCTCTGTACCCAGCAAGGGACACACTTATCAGCACATCCAAAATCTCAACAGGAAATCGCGTATTGGGCAAATTTAGAAGAGGAAACACGGCGCAAGATACTTTCTGCAGGTAGAAGATCTCAGCGATAAAGAAGCTCTGGAAAGCGGATGAATGGTTTATACTACATACAAACATATTATTATAAGATACCCAGGCGGGAATAAGCTATCCAAAACCAAATGTCCAAAAGTATCCAGTCTGAATTTTTAACAAAATCCTCAAGTTAATTACGACTTATATGGAGGAGCGCTAATGAGTGAACGTCCTTAACTAAAGATTAATATGCGATGTTAGGGAAAGTTGGCTCAGCGTTGAATCGATTTCTGTAAAGAGGGGAAGGAGGATTTCAAGAGGCTTCCGTTCTGTTTGCCAATCCCCAGTCTATTGAGCACGTCACGAACTTCACCCGCACCAGTCGGTACTGAGCGTTTCTTGTTTCTTGGTCGTGAACGGGTCTGTGTTAGTCGGAGAGCTCCTCCCTCTGATGTAGAAGGTGCATGTTCGAGGGTCGAAATGGAAGCAGGCCTTGTCAATGCTGGGTTAGACATGCTGCTCCGGCCCTCGAGTGCACCTCGAAGGTCTGCAACGCCCACTCCTCGTGTAGAGCGTGCGAGGCTTGCCTGGGATATATTTTCAATATGCATTAGTGCGGGTGAGATCTTGAGAAGAGGTGCGAGACTGTCGCCGCGGACAGTACTTTCAAAAGAAGATGACTGTTCCACGGCTGAGAAGAGATGAGGCTTACAATGACGCTCTGCAATTATAATAAAACTTACAATCTTTCAAAGCTGATTCGGCTGTCCATTTGGTGTTTAGTCTCCGTGCCAGTCCATCTTTGTCTAGACCAGTTGCTTCATGTACACTTGGGCTTGCTATAATAATAGATAGGGCAGCTTGTATATCGATACCACTCCACGGCGTAGTGGGGGTTATCTCCTGTGGGAATTGTATAGGATTCCGGGGGGGAAGATGTGGCAGGAGGTTGGACGGCGGGCTGTTCGGTAGACTATGAAGTCTAGCTGCCAATGCCTAGGCAAGGTGTTTAACTTTAATATCGGATAGCTTAGTGCAAAAGCGACACTAACATTTTCTGCAAGCTGCACAAGTTCAGGGGAATTCCATACACCTCCAAGGACTAGCCACAGCTTCGCTATGACCTCCCGTATTGCTTCGACCCGCTGGATAGTAACCGCATCGTCGGAATCCTGAACACTTGAAGCTGCAGCATCTAGGGCACATATCATGGGAATACCCGTCAATAAACCTCGAACAGGAAGCTCCTCGTGGATAGTAGTGAGGACATCCAGAATGAGAGCATAATCTGCGAGATGTGCCGATGTGGACGCCGACAAGCCTTGCGAAGCCTGGTCAAGTAGCCGCTGTACACTGCTGAATTTTCTAGCTTTGGGACCTTGCGATGCAGAAAATGATCTGCGCCCGCCATCTTGTAATTGAGTTGACTGTTCCTCGTATTCTTCCTCGTATTCTGAGCCCGGGGGAATCACGTTCAGGTGTGGTGAGACACCGATTGCAGAATGTGATGGAGACGTAGAAGAACTTGAATTCAACCCAAGGGTCGATGACGTAGCCAGGATGTATAAGTATGCGTGAATTGCATGGAGAAATTTGGTGCCATAGTTTCCAGCATGCAGCAGGAGGTTGATCTTCACCGCGTGCGAGAGAGGTCCTTCCCCTAAGCTTCGTGGATGTTTGCCATCCACAGTAGCATCTCCGTCTTTAGGCATTTCCTCAGAGATGTAGAATCTGAGGGCATCTGAATAATCGACGCGGACCGAATAATCACTATCACAAAGTAGACTGATAGTATCCTGCCAGATGTCTGGCGGTACCGCAGTCCGTCGAAAGACGCGCCCGTTGGCCGCGACCTCCTGTTTGAAAGTTTCGGCTGGTGAAGATTGTTCATGTGCATCCGATTTGTCGACGGCCTCGCTCCTATTCGCAGTCTTGATGAGACCAAAGAGGGCGGCTAGTAGGCATCGGACTGCTTGTGTCCGGCTTCTCACCGAGCCAGGCTTTCCCCGACTGAAAACCCCTTGTACTTCAACCCTTACGATGCGGTTGATTAATTCCCCCTGTTTTTAATCAGCTCTGTTAGATGAAGATTTAGTAAACACGTACTGCGAGGTCCTGAATTTGGTCCGAGTAATATACGTGGCGTCCAAGCGACGATATACATGCTATCAATTCTGGCAATAGTCTATCTTCGGGATCTGATTCTGCACGACGCAGCAGAAGTGTGATGAGATTTGAGGCTATATCCGATGTTGACAGATTGACGAGAGGGGTTGGTGAATTGAATATCGTGGTTGCCATTTCAGCAAGAACAATGTGGTATGTTGCTGGTGAAAGGGTCTCTTGACTACGACAAAGTCGCTCGACCAACCACGTCGGAACGGCATACCGGTACTGATACTGGGACCACTCTACCATTTTCTGGCCCAACCAGCAGCAGCAATGTAAATTGCTCCATGCTTGACCATCCTCAATGCTATCAACGGTGGATTGCATGACAGCTCCTATATGCGAACTATTGGCATGGCCCATCAACGAAAACAAGGCGCGTAGAGACGCAGTAGAGACATCTCCTGTGGATGGCCCCTTATCTCCATCGACATGGACGTGAATGGAGGCTGCTCGTCGTTCTATCGCAGGACGAGTTCTAAACTCTGCTAAGTATGGAGATGAAGGAAGTGCCTTGACAGAGATTGCCCTGAAAGTATTTGTTTGTCAGCGTCGTTCGGGGTCAGGGATATCGCCTTACTGCTGATCCAGAGTATCCGTATCAGCTTCGAATAGTGTAACTAAAATCGGGCGCATCACTATTGCTACCTGAACTTTGAACTGGGTAGAGTCATTGTACAGAGCTTCAGAGTTTAATGCTCCGGTAAGAGCCGCAAAGCCTATTAATCTTGTTCTGGGTCGAGGTGTGGGTTAATTTCCCAGCATTGACAAGAGGATGGGCTCACCGGTTTCGAATTTCGTGGTCAACTGCAGAAGAACAGCTTAATTCAGAGAAGCGACGGAGGGCTGATACATAGTCTTTAGTCAGGCTACTGTCGGTTCCAATAAGATGACCATCCGTGTAGGTCGTCCATGCCGTGAACTGGAAACATATCTTATTAATTTTCCATAAAGAGGATGTTGAGGACTTACGACACTCGCTGCTCTTGCTACAACCTCCAAATCCGCTGGAAGAGCTTCTAGTGTAATATCAACGCAGGATACTAGAGATGGGGAGACTAGAGTGATGTCCCTGCGACATTCTGTCGCAAGTGCTCGGATTATAGACAGTGTTATTAGTAGGGAACTTGGTGGACGCTTCATTAAAATCCAGGGGCATATGATAAAAAAGACTCACGCCCTGGTTCGAATGTTTCCAGCTTGGGCTTTGCGGGCCTCGGTTTTCAACCTCTTCTGTAATTCTGTGCCAAGCTTTGTGAGTTTACCAGGATGATTCGATCTAGAAGGCGGTCAAGATCATAGGTTTCAAATCAGGGTCCAATTGCCCTCACGCATAGTATGTGAGTCGACTAAGCTCTTGGGAGTTCGGTGAGTAGTTTGGCCCTGCAGTCAGTAGTGCGGAGGCAGGAGGATAGCATGAATTGAGGAGTTGCACGTGATTGGGGGTGAAGAGGTGGTGCATGACTAGAAAGGAACTTCAAGTAGAAAATGAGTGTCGAGTATTGCAGCTTGGATGGAGTTGATATGAATTAATAGCAAGAAATATACGCAGACGCCAGCGACCAGATTAGTTTGCGGAGACACATGAGACACTCGCACCAAATTGCCAACCTCGACGTCACGCCTAGGTCGTGGGTGTGGGAATATCCACAACGGATAAAATCCTATTTTTTTTCATCGATAATTCATGACACTCTTTCTCTCTCAACCAAAGGTGATTACCTCTCCCGTCTTTTCTCTGTGATGAACCTTTGCTGTGCACCAGGCCAAGTACATGTATGTACTACGACGACAAATACCCTGGCTCCCTTTATACGCTTGGGCGCCCTGATTTTTCACCTACGTGCCTTTTTATTGAAATAACTGCTGACAAATATTTCTTCAACTAGATTTTTCAAACGCTGAACCATCATATGTTGTAGACTTAGCGTCCACAAATTTGTGTCTTGTCGCAATTAAATCATTATCTCAAAGTCGGGAAGACGTATGTCGTTTCCCATTGATAAGGCCTACTGGGACCGTAAATCTGTTTTTGCTTAAACTCGGGGTTGTTGATCGCGTCGATAACGCCCTCACTCTCGACGACAATGCAGGAGTGGGATTTATAGTTCTTGACATTGCCTCCTTGTTCCTTCTTCCTGGGAACAGGGAACGATATTCCATTGCAGGTAAAGATCTAGCAGGACGCTTTCAGACTCTAGTCTCCTGCTGAGGCAGGAGAAATTTTTCACCTGAAGTGCTGGCTGGTTAGTGATGAGATCAAACCTAATGACAGTTGTCAGCTGGATGGGCCTTCTATCAGAGAAATAATATTTTGTTTACTTGGTTGATGCCGGAATTTAAACTCCACATTGAGTACACAGGTTTCGTCCTGTCGTTGTTGTCGAACACCCAACAGTTACGTACCCAACACAACCTTTCATGTTTAACTTTTTTAACGCCTTTCATGGAATACCACGGTCATCACTCACCATCACCACAGAACTCTCCTGGCTTTGTCGTCTCAATACCTCGCCCGACCGATTTAGGCTTGCGAAAGTCCATGGGTGTTGAAGACACATCAGTAAGCGTTCCGTTGGGGAGAAGTTGCTTGTCTGTCGCGACGAATTTCGAAGCGTATAGTTGAGCGTAGTGGCCAATGAGATCTTCAGTTTCTTGGTATGCCTCAAGGTTCCAGTAGTGGTGTCCACTCATCATTATGGGTGTCTCTTTTGTAGCCGTAGAATCGATTTTGATTTTCCATGTTGATTTTCGTTCTAAAGTGTAGGTCACCTGCAAGGAAGTTGGCTTTGGAAGTTGAAATAGCCAGAGGAATTTTCACCGATGTGTTCACTGTTCCCGGAAAGCCTTGAGAACCATCTGGGTCAACCAGAATGAACGTGGCAGAGCTTGCTGATTTCCTCGCGATGATCCAGGTACGTTTACTATACCCATCTACTCCACCGTGCCAGCTGTTATTACCTACCCCCGGCCGTATTTCAGTTTGTATGGAAATATATACTACAAAAAATCGTTCACCCTGATTTACCGGAACCTTGAATTTATTGGGTCCTGAAGCGTTCTTGCTGATTGGAATCGTGAACTTTCCGTCTCTTATCCTGTTCGCATATTTGTGACAAAGGTGGACACTATGGACCCCGAAACTAGTTGTTTTCACCTGGTAAATCACTCGCTGAATGGGTGGATATGATACAAAAAACTAGTTTTATTTAAGTAGTTTTCAGTACTTTCACTAGGTAAACGGGTTGTAACAAAACGAGTAGAAACCGGGTGGAAACGACCCGTTTTTGAAGCATTTGAGTAGGTTTCATAATTAGGTTTTAGACGTATTATTTTCGCCCGTTGTCAAATCACCCGAAATTCGGGTTTTTTCCTCTCAGTTCTTGGGTTATTAAAACTCGTCGATGGTCGATATGATAGCCACTGAAAAAATATTGTATTGCTATAAATACCGGTAAAATTTTTACACTACAATACATATGCATTTCCAGGTTCGTATGGGCTCGTGCGGGGGGGTTGCATCAGATTTGGAAGGGATTCGAATCCACCAAGGCTTGCCAGCCCGGTTGAGTGAGCTTGACCTAGAAATGGGTCACGTTAGCACATGGACAACTGAGGAGATATCTGGCACTCACCAATTGAAGGGGAAGCCACACCGTCCTATCTATCTGATATCACTCGTCGACCCTTGACCCTGCAAATCAATCAGTACATCGAGCACGACAAGTACGACATTGCAAAGACACCGGGACAGGCCCCAG
>JABCKI010006050.1:0-16352 GCA_018282025.1 Sphagnurus paluster
GTCAGTTCAAGCCTTGGCATAGCCTCATATTTTATCAATAATTTATCCGATGTGCACTCGGCCCTCCAATTCTGGCAGTTTTTATCCGGGAAAAATACTCAGGCATTTTAGCCAAAATCTGGGGATTCTTATCCAGACAGCCCTGTGGCATACCGCCCAAAATCGGCCAGTTTTTATCTGCACAAAAATCAGGGGTCCAGGGTGACATTCGGGGGTCCTCACAATCTCCCAACTTCTCTCCGGGTCGCTGCCGCATAAATCGCATAGCGCTACTAGAAAAGTCGTCCTAATGCCATTTCTGGTCTGAGCTTTTGGCTGTCAGTACCGTGCTATATCCTCCCACACAATCGTTTATAACGGCCTGAACTTAGCAACGAATATGTCATTGGCAGGTGTGCCCATGAACTTGATCTTTACCTCGTCACCATGTGAATAGATAATTTTAGGCGCTATCACACCCAACCTGCAGTGCACCATATGGCTTACTTCATTTACGCCATTCTCCTTCGCCGACGTTCATATACACTTATGCATCTAAATATTGACTTACGAAAAACTGCCTTCCATCGGAGTCGAACATCTCGCTGAGTGCGATCTATTTTGCTTCCTTGGTGCCCTGCTGTCATGGCTGACGGAGTGTCACCGATGCCGATGTACCAAAGTTTGTACACACAGCATTGAACCTTTCCATCCCTCGTCGCTTCATCTCCGTCTACTCGCAAGTCCCGATGAAGCGCGGAGTGGACACCCAAGCTTATTCGTTCCGAGCGGTGACAAGTACACTTTGACAGTGGTTTGAAGACTGACACTCGGAATGTGATATGAAAAAGCCGACCGCTGCACATCAGCGCCGGTGCACCCGGACCTGGTGTGATGGCGGGCGCAAATGAAATGACATGCAGTCCAGACACAACCGTCAGGATTTTCGAATTTATATCCTCGCTCGAACCATCATTCCTACCCAAGAGAACCCAAAGCTTCAGCTTCTGGCAAGCCTCAGGGCCCAGGCCGGTGTTGAGCAAATGGATTCCGGTGCATTCCTACCGCCGACATCAGCTCTACCGAGACCCGACAGGGCTACGCATGCCCCCATCGAGGAACGCGTTCGTCGCTGGGGACACACATGCTTCGAGGGCGCCAGGCGCGGCTCTCAGCCTCAGGAGGCTTACGAGTGGCTTAAGACGGCGAATCTCGGTACAGTCTTGTGATACTGCTGTCACTTTCAGGCTGTCAGCCTGCGACCTGGGGGGTGCGTGTATTGCAAATTCTGAAATGTCGGGTGTTGATCATGATCTGTGGGTCATATTCAAGTGAGCTGGGGGCGCGTTAAGTATGGAATGTGTAGATGGAAAGTGGGCACAGGTTCACAGGGTTTATTGGCTCGTAAATTTCGCACCGCTCCATTATTATATTTTTCTTCTACGTTCTTCCGCATTGCGACGCCAGAATCTAGATACGCGGTACGCTTGGTTGTGGAACATACGCGAATGGTGGTTGAAGACAAGGATGGGCAATATAAACACTCGATTTCGGTAAGTTATTACATTATAACGTTTTAGATGGATCTTTGAACCGTGATTCTCAAGGCTGGGCAGCCCAGTAGTATGGTACGGTACCTGTGATTATGGTGAGAGGATATGCGGCTTCAGCGCTTCAGCTTTCAAGAGCAGCAGATCTATTACCTTCACTGACACGCCTTTTTGGCTTCCATTTTCAAACTCTGGATCAGTGGTCGAGACTAGATTTTTTATTATGGTGGAGGTGCAGTTGTGTGCAGCTCAGGCTGTCAGTGTAGTTGGCCAGACGCAAGTCGTGTCGAGCATCGCGTTCGAGAATCTTCCGCAGGAACTTTTCTGATCCAGATCATGATCGAGCGGTTGGTGGCACCCTGCGGTATTATTACCGGCCCGGATGGCAAGCGCTTATAACAAGATCCCCTCGCCAGGGGGCTTCCGATAGGGTTCATAGGGCAACCGGTAAGTTCTTAAGCACAGTGTACGGCAGCTGGATTCCAGAGAATGGACTCTGCGCCGTGCGGGTACGAGTGAAGAGAATTTATTTTATCTTCTTGCTTAACTAGGATATTTTTCTAGCAAAAGCGCTCGCGAGCCGTACAAACCTCAGATCTAAAACTTTAGCATATCCTTTCGCTAAAACTTGGGGTTCGCACACATAATATGGACAAGAGTAATCACTTCTAATCAGCATTAGGATGAGGATCACCGAAGCGACTCGTTTATATTCGCGTGCTGTGTGTGTAGATTTTCTATACCGAGCAATTTTGTACGGTTAGAAATAGCTGAGATTTTCTGGCTATTTCTGGCCACCAAAAAACCTGATAACGTTGCGCTCAAGGTGGCGCTCTGGCTACTATTTATTCAAGATACAACAGATACGAATATTTGAAACCCTCACATAGCATCAGCAAACGAGAAGTTTAATTTCTCCGCGCGGTCATTCGTCACCGCTCATCCACTCCCGCGCTTCGCGTCAATATGCTCCGAAACCCGTGCACGTGTAGTGATATTGATAATGATAGGATCACTAGTAACTTCAACGACAGGCGGGCTGAGTTTCAACAATGGGCAGCCTTAGTTTAAGCAGCATGCACTTCGCCGGATATTCGAGTGACTTGCATTGTTTCTCCACTCGAAAGTACGTACTTGGTTATTTAGAAAAAGGGTACCTATGAATATTGGCCAAAGACAAATAAGCAAAAATGGGTTGCAGAAAAGTGTATCACCAGGACTTCAAGGGCGTTGTTGAAACGACTATTGAGGTCAGAACTTAAAAACGGGAGTGTCAACACCGCCCCGCAAGTGCAACACAATTGATGCCGTTCCTGAAGGAACTAAATTTCTTCATTGGTGCTTGTGCTTCTTACAATTGAGCAATATAGCGTGCATCTGATAATAGGTCCCTGTGCCTCCCCTACTGGCGAAGCGATGGGCAAAAGAGACTCAGGGTTGGCGAAATCGTCCTCTTATTGCGCGCGCCGTCTTAATTACTTACATGAACTAGACAAGGTGAGGCGGTGTATTTTTGTCGAGTGGTCAGTGGTATACCCTTGGAGTGTTTCGTCTCGGCTAACGATGCTGATGCGTGACCTTCATGGACGCAAATTTTTTGCTAAGCTTACTACCTCAACTCGAGCCTTTAATTGAAATTGAAGTCGCTTGCAATGCAGGAATTAGAATATGCAAAGTTAACGCTGGCAATTGGCAGCAGGTTTGTCACACTGCCCCACGAGGCATTTTTATAGGAGCGGAATCTAATCTAATCATATAGGCACCGCCGCATCTTCATCATCTTGATCAATTTTACCGACCAAATGATGATGATGTGCAGCGATGATGCTTCATGGTTGCCATTGTCAGAATCTCCTCTTGGCCTTTTCTCTTTTGCTGTTCTTTCCATCTCCTCTGCTGTGCGGTCTGTTACTGAGCCTCTCGGTCACCAGTGACCAATGCTCTCGTCGCTCATCTCTTACAGGCCGAAGCGTAAACAGTCCAAGCCTCTGTTCACGAAAGCTGTGTTGACGAGCTCGGCCTCAAACATTCAAGTCAACAACAGCAGTAGCTATATTGCTACAGCGTCGTCGTCGTCAACCAGCTCACATGCCTCACCACCCATTATTGACATTTCAGATACACGGGTGCCGGCGCCCGGTCCCACTGTTAGTGCTCCGGAGCCAACTTCATACTATACGAGCAGCCCACGCGTCCAGCTCGATGTCGACATCAATCCCGAACCATTGACTGACTGGTTCCCTACCAACTTTCTCAAATCGGATGCATTCACATTTACGCTGGACGATGAACGAACTGCGGCGAGTGGAAGTGGTTCTGACTACCTTGGGGCTGTGTACAATCCGGCGGGCCCGAGTGAAAGAAATATATTGAGCGCAGAATCTGAGGCAAAAGAGGGGAAGGACGGCCAGGAGACGCGCTTCGACGATGAGGAGGAGATCCGGACACTCAGCTCTGCAGAACACATTTTGGAAAGTCTTGCTGCCACAGATGTAAGTTGCCACACCACCATAATTGGCAGATTCCTAATGAATTTCTCCAGGTGCATAACCCAGTAGGCCTTGACAACTCGCAGCCCACTCAGCCACCATGGAAAAGGCCTCCTCCTAGACCTATCAAGATTCCAAATACCAATCTACATGGACAACTCGTCCCACCCTCGGAGAGCTCCCGCCCGACTTCGGAGATATCCTCGCCGGACTCTTCTGGTGTTTCAGGGACAACGCTCGCGCGTGCTCTGCTCGCAAATACTTTCATCCTCTCTCGAGAAACACGGGCTTCAAGATATCGCAGTGGTGGATCAACTCTGACCCGGATAGATTCTGCCACTTTACCCTGGGGAGACTTTTCCTTACCTCATTCGCCACATTGGCGCGAGCGCGCGAGCCTAGAATCTACACTTTCGCCTGGATTCACGAGCCAAAATCTGCCGCCCATACCAGCTAATGCCGAGCAAGTATACATGCCCCCGAGGAATGTACGCAAATCCGTCGATTCGCGCGACAAAGAATCTCATGTTCCTCAGGAGGTCTTTGGTCCTCCCGCAGTCATTTTATTGAGAGGGGAGGATCCATACTCCCTCCGTCCCAGCTCACAAGTCTCTGAAGCACCATCAAGCGCGCACTCTGCACAGCTTGCGTACACCCTTCCCGATACTCCAGGCAGCACCCCGCAGCGGAGCCCCCTGCTTGCTCCACCACTCAGGTCTGACCGCCGAAGGTACTCCGTCCGACCCGACTCTGGTTTACTTTCAATCTCAGACGGAGCCCCATCCCCTGCGCTGTCAGACACCCCATCATCTGCACGCGACCTCGAACATGTGCTCGACTATTATTCGTTTGCGCACACGCCAGAACCTGTAGTGGAACGGAGTTTTCGTGTGCCTTTTTCACCTATCACGGAAGAGTCGAGCTCACAGCTGTCTCCGCCGACGCCGTTCAGGTCAGATAGCCCACGGTCGATGCGAAGCCTCCCCGCAGGGAGGTTTTTTTTGGGCACGGTGTCGGCGTCGCCAATTGGTGGTGGTAAGCTCAGGAATATCTCACATATATAAACGCTGACGCGCCATCTGTTAGTGCGTTTGGACTGGAATACACGTAGCCCAAGTTCAAGTCGGAGGGAAAGCAGGGCGCTACTGCCCATCGGCGAGCGTTCAGCTAACCAGGTAATGATCCTTTTTTCAAAATCCTTTTCTAGTTATTTCGTGATACTGACGCGCTCAACTTTCCCAGGTCTCCTCTCCCTTGAGTTCTATCCCACAGCGCCCTATTCACGAACGTGAAAATCGCATCTCTCTGTCCTCGTCTAGCTCGCACTCTCACGAAAACTCAAACGTTTCTTCCTTCAGTGTGCTCCCTCCACCACGTCCAGGCTTCTTCACCCGTCTACGCTCTGGCAGTGCTCCAACCCCAATCAAAGTCGTTCGCGATCCACGCGATCTCTCTGCGTACAATATTACCGTAACTCCACTGTCCAGCTCATCTTATGCTACAACGCCAAACACCGGGGGGTCCCAGGAGGGCACAGCTGATGGCGCAGTGAACCACCAGACATTCCCCGAGACGCCAAATGCGTTCAGCCCAGGCTATTCCCCGGAATCCAGGTTTATCACATCGCCTGGGATAGATAACATGGATATGGGATCCAGCCCGCTTGGCGATTATCTTGCTATGGGTGTACTGCAGACACCGATGTCTGCATTGCTACCGGGGCCATCGTATGACGCGGCTACAGACACTAGCACGGGAGGGAAGTCTGATAACATACAGCCGAGTCGCGAGCAGCAGGTTTTACTTACGCGTGCAGCGACCAGCGTGCATGGCGCGCGCCTTTCGCGACAGACGAGTTGGAGCAGGCTGGTCAGACAGCAGGGACACCCGTATGCTTACCCAGGTCCGAACTCGGCTGCTAATCGCAGAAGAGACGGGAGTGTAGAGAAGGGTGAGAGGACTAGTGCCGCGGAATCGCTGGAAATTGAAGAGGCGGTTGATCCTTCGGTGCGTAAACAGGAGAGTGAACAAACTTTGGATCAGGCTGCGCTACATACAGAGGAAGAAGGCATTGTTCCGGACTCGGATACATCCCATTCCTTCATCTCGTCACCCGAGGTCACTACTCCCTTGAAATTACCCCTCACATCAGTGACCGAGTCACCCGATACAGGCACGCGCCCCAACACACCCAGTTCTTTGTCCTACGAGTCGGAGGAAGCTATCCTAGCTTACGACCAGAGTTTATCAGGCCAGAGCTCGGCCTCAGTGAGTCGTGGAAACAGCAGGCGCTCATATTCTTCCCTCGACTCTACGAGTACCAGATCACGACGTCTACCTTATATACCCCCTCTTCCCATTCATATACCAAATGTGCCCTCTATACTACCCTCCTCACCCACATCCACATTTCCCACTTCTTTGGGGCGTAGTCACGGCGGGCCATCAGCGTCGAGCATATCTTCAGTGGCCACGCCAGTCAACAGTCAAGAGCAAAGTCATAGCGAAAACATTTCCCCTGTGAAACAGTTACCACTCATCCAGCCTAACCACGATGAACCATCAGCCTCGAGCACCCCTCCTCTTGGGACGTCTGTCACTTTTCCTATTCACGCTCATCCCAGAGATGCGTTCCCAGCCTCGCCCCAGACAGGATCAGGGCCCGGTCAAGCAGGGCAGTTAACTTCTAATAATCCTTCGTTCAAATTTTCGGTCTCTCTTCGCAGAGAATCGATGGCTCAACGCTTGGAACCTATCCAAACAAGTTTAGGACGTGGCTCAGGCGGGTCTCCGACAACAGGTAGTGGCACTCCGGGAAGTTCTCACTCTAGCAAGTCCCAATTATCTGCTACATATCGGCCGGAACCAATCCAGACACCAACACCATTGGTCACACCACCTCTCAGGAGTGCTACCAATCCTTCTCATCCTCAGCGTCCTGAACAGATTGTTCTGCCATCTGTATCTGTTCATATTCCATTACAACCTCCCCGCCTCTCACCCTCCTCTCTTTACTCTGTGACTTACGATTCAGCATTGTCACCACCGCCTTATTCGGCTATCATTCATTCAGAGCGTCTCGCTGGAGAACTTTACTCACCCCTACCAAATGTCAGTTACGATTCGAATTTCAGATTCGGTTTCCCTCATCCCCTCCGCTCTCCACATCCCAATGGAAGTGAGTTTGTCGTCGGCAGCAGTACTGATCGCGCGGCGATGACAAAGACTCATTCTTCTCACCTGTATGTCAATCCTCGGCGTCCAAGAGTGAGGCCCCCACTTCCCGCAGGTCCGCGCAGGCCAGGAGCTACGAGAGATCGTTCAGGATCAATCTCCTCGATGGGTAGCCTACCATCTAATGGCGGTCGAAGGCTGCACTCGGGCCCACTACCGTCGCCCCGCTTCCAAACCCCACCTCCAAAGTGGCGCGGGTACACTATGGAGGCAGCAAAATGGACTTTTACCTCAACACAATTGCAAGCGATTGTTTCGCGCGCAATACGGCAGTCCTCAGAGCCGTCGTCGATCCGATTACTCCAGCTCGACACATTAGACAACGAGATACCTGTGGAGATCGAGCGCCTAGAGGGTTTACGCACAGACACAAAGACGAAGTACAAATCTCTTGCAAAGAGGCGGGCGAATCTGCTGGAATCGCTCACCAATTGTATTGATGGGCTAGATCAGGAAGGGTCTGCATATGCGATCCGTCTTGTGGAAGACCTGAAAGAGGTATCCGGGGCTATGGACAAACTTACCGAAGAGCTGCATAGTCTAGACGAGCAGCTGTCGCAGTTGGCTCAGTTGTGCCAAGGACACTCTACGAGCGCATTAGCAATGGCATTGCGCAAACTCAATTCTAGTTTCCTGAAACAGTTTTCTGAAGCGCAGGCTCTCCGACAGCAGGTGACTGCGCTGGAGGCCGAGCGCGATGAAGCTTGGCAGCAGGCGGAGGATGTTGCACATGATTACGAGGATTTGAAAAGCGGGAAGATCGAATCCCCCAATCCTCAAAACCGATTCACTCGTGTTATGGCCCAGCGCAAGTCCAGCGTCCGGGCGACTATGGCCGGACTACGCCCCTCTCCCAACGCTCACTCACACCACCGTACTACAAGCAACACTAGTGGTTTAGGTACGAGCGCGTCTTCCAGTTCTAGAACGACACATACGGAAAGCCCCCCTCCCGTTCCCCCGATTCCCCGTCGTCGACCTGTGGATATCATGACCAACTTACCCTTAAGAAGCTCTACGGTAATGCATTGTCCCCTGCTTCGTAGAATCGAAACCGGGAAGGCTAATTATTCTTAGGGAGTGTCTACTGAGGGCCCAACACCTACCTCAGAAACTAGAGCTATGGTTCGCGCACAGGATGAACTATACGACATACTTGGCATTAGCCTGAAAGACCGCTCCAGAAGGTCGCGATCTGTAATCGGTGTGCCAGGCGAATCGGACTCGACCCAGCCAACTTCACCATCGTATATGTACAAAGTACCACCCAACACTGGACGACCCGCATCACTTCCTCCCAGTGCATCTCTACCACCGGACCCCTACAATGATGTGTCATCTAATGTCAACATAATCTTAACATCGGATAGAGCTGGTTGGATATAAGTGCCATTTCTCTTCCTCACCGACTGTCTTGTGGAATTTGTGACTAATTTATATTCATATTCCATTCTCTTGCTTTCCATTGTTACAAACATCACACTTTCGTCGCATACACATCCATGAGCTAGTCTTAGATACTAACAGCAATCTATATTACAACCCGTGATCATTATACATCGAGAGCACTGTCAAAGCACGACATCAAGGTAAGAATAATATATGAACGAGAAAATACATAGTCCTTAAAATTTTGCCCAGCCTAATGTCTCACCCGTTTTCGGCGAATTTGGATATCACCTTCTACTGGGGAAGGTGTTGTTTGGCGAGCTGGTAAACCTGATTGACCGGGAGCATTGGCTGTTTCTACTCCCTGAGTTTCGGCGTCGTCGTCAGGCCGTGGACGCTTGCGAGAGGCTTTCGGTGTCTCGACTTCGGCACCATTGGTGTCGGGCTCTTCGTCAATGGCTGATATAGAAGGCGATTGAATAGGTGCTTCATCAACATGTTCTGGTAGAGTTTTCACAGGAGTCTTTTTCTTGTATGCTCCCCTAGGCCGTGGTCGAGGTTTCGGGGTGGTTGGTTCGGCCTCAGCCTCAACCTCAGCCTCAACCTCAGCCTCAACCTCAGCCTCATCCGCGGTTGTTTGCTCCATTTCGTCCAGAGGTTTTTTAGCAGTTCTACGAGTACTACGCCGAGGTCGTGGATTTGGTCGTGGTGGTTCAGGAGCTTCGTTTTCAGTCAAGGCTTCACCATCAGTACCCTCAGCGTCGCTAGCGACACCGGCGGCGAACTTCAAGCCTTGCTTGTTTTTGCGTCCACCTGCCGTTTGGCCTATGGCATATCGTGAGAATATAGGCCTCATAACTTCAACGAATTACACACCTTTCTCTTTAGACATCGCAGTAGTCAACCGCTTTTCATATAACCGCTGAGGTTCCCAGACTTTGGCAGTATGTGACACTTCCACTTTAGCCTGGGCCAGCATTTGATCCATGTGGGCTTTGCTGCATACTTTCTTAAGTACACGGATATACATACGCAGCCGAAACGTACATTTTCAAGGCATCCCTACTGGGAATGACGCCAAGTAGGGGCACGAGAACTTTGAAGAAGAGGATGGCCAACTTGATGGACTTCTTGTTTTTGTTACTCTCGTAGACAGCAATGCGTTTCGAGATCCATGATAACAATTCCGTGTGAATCTGTACCACATATTGGCTGTCCAGGCGTCGGATAATCGCTAACTGGCTGCCGCGGATAGCGAGGCACGTCGCAAGGAGTCTGGCTAGTTGCAGAGCGTTAGCCTCATCAGGAACGACACCGTCAAGCACCAACGTGTAAGCCTGTGAAGATGTCACAACATGAATTAACCAAGATACAGAAAACGAACCTCTCGTAGCGCTTGGGTAAGAACAGACACTACTTCGTCTCCCTGGTTATTCATCATTCCCTCTTCACGAAGTACGTCGACCACCACTTTTGAACATGCATCAAAGGCTGGCCCCAGCCGACCATAATGGGCAAGTAAGATAGATCCGTGGCGAATATGAAGGGTGCCAGCGCGGATGGCCCGCAGGAATGTCGACATGACATCAATGAAAAGGTATTCCTGCTCCAAACGACTCCGTGAGGTGATATCGACTATGCAAATTATACCGTCAATATATATCGCATAGACGTCATGTGCAACGTACTTTCAGCCAGTATCTTCTTGCCTTTCTTAGACTTGACCTTGCCATCATCATTGTCATGGTCGTCATCACCACTACCATCGCTTTCTTTATCTTTCTCAGCATCTTCGTTGATGAATTCGAGTGTATCTGCATATCGTTCGATCTCTGCCTGGATGTAACCTGCACAGCGATACTGGACTTCGTCATCAAGCGTGATCGATATGGAGGCAAGGGGCAATGGGTTTCCGTTCGTGTCGAAGGTTTCTGAATGAGAAAACAAAACGTATAGGTCAAGCAAATGTTTGAACGCCTTGAGAGGGATGAATATCAGCATCGTGGCAAGGGCATTAAACTTATCGCCCTCACAGTTCTCTTAACACTATCAGCCGTGTTTGACTGCGTGCCCACTGCGTATTCCGTTAGTTTCTCAAGTAGCGTTTCGCGCTGTGCAACGAGCGTCTCCTTGAAGCGTAAGTCTTCTGGGGTTGGCTCTGGATCGTTCGTGAAGCACTTCCCCTTCCAAATGATGTGTAGACTGAGGACATGAAGCGCTTGCTCGATCAGCTAGGGTATTAAAATATGAGAAATTGTCTTGCAAGTACAGGAGTAGACATCAAAATCTCACCATCACCTCTTCCTTGTAGCCCAGTCTCCCTCGATCAACAAGAGCGTTAATGATGTCCCATGCACTACTCTGTTTACCGCCTTCGTCTTCCTCAATCCAGGCAGTCATATTGCGGCTTCCAAACAATATTGCCAAACGCGCACAAAGAGCACTGAGCGAGTGCACTTCATCGTCGGTAAATGAGGCCACCTCTATCTGGTCACGTCCGGCCACAGTGTCGCGAAGGACTGTAGACAGTTCGTCTTCCAGTTCCAATATTTTTGTACTGTTGGTGTTCGATAAACTTGTGGCATCCATGAAGTGACGAATGGTAGCCATTGCAGGGGCTAAGACATTCAGTGATGAATGCGAGAGGAATTGTTTTGTAACGTCATCCCAAAGACTAGCATAGCCCTAAGTATTAGAGAAGAATAAGATTACAAATTGAAATTGAAATCCTCTCATAGGCTTACAGTTATCATGCGCATCTCGAGGTACAAGTCCAGGTTCATTAGTGTTGGTATTAAAAGGACGTCCGCGATCCGGTTTTGGTCTGTTTGATACTTGATAAAAAGCCGAGGTAGACCCTTGATTAGTTCACGAGTAATATCATTGGTGAGGCTTTCCTCCTCGCCCTATAGGTCAAGTAGAATTAGTGAAACGAGAAGATTAACAATCTTTCTCGAAGTTCAATACCTTCTTGCCTCCAGCTGCTTCCAACTTTGCCCGACGAAGGGAAGCAACCGTGACCTCCAGCAGCAAGCTCTCTTCCTGGTCATCAAGCCTCCAGGCCTCGTCTACGATAGAGTCAGGTGTATGACTTTTGTCGTTTGCACGCCCTCGAGATCGACCAGCACCTCGTTCCCGAGCATTTTCCTCGTCGGCAGCGGAATGATCCATCAACAACAGATCCAGCATAGGTTCCCAGTCGCGCACTGCGTCAACCTCATCCCAAAGTGCTTCGACAGCCAGCGCTGTGCGACCCTTCTGGTTCATTGCAAGTAGCGCGACAACTTCCTGCCTCTTTCCAGACCTTGCACCTTCACTTTCTGTCCGTTCTCCGTCATCGTCTTCATCATTCTCGTCACCCACAATCTTATCCAACGCCTTACACCACTTCACCAAAAGTGCGGCAAGCGCCTTGAGACCCGCCCGTTGACGGTCTTCTTCGCTGGGCTTGTTCTTGGTCACAAGCTGCTCGTCAACAGTTTCCTCCCATACGCCCTTTACGAAGCCGCTGACAGCCTTCCGCACTCTCACCTCCTCGTCAAAAACGAGAAGACAAAGCTTCTCCCGCTCTTCGTCCTCTAGGAGCGAATGCCTGTCGATCGCTCCGAGCACTTGGATCACAGCCACGCGGACAGATATTTCAGTATCGCTAGTCGCCATCTCGATGAGCCGTGGCTTGAAACGTTCGGTGAAGTGGTTCAGGGAGCCAATATAGTCAGCTTGTTCATAGACACCAGAGAGGGATTTCACAGCCTCGAGACGGACGTGAGTGTTTGAGTCCGAGAGGACCCAGCCGACGTAGCGTAAGTATGCGGCATCTAGGAAGTGCGCAGGATACTTCTTGAACCAGAGACCGATAGCATGGACACATTCAGCACGAATGTTGGGGTCAAGGTCGCGGTAGCGATGGACAAATACGCTAAGGACTCATCAAATTACCAACTTTAGAGACGAAAAGGCATAGCTCACCCGTCTACGAATTCTTTCAGAAACTCGGACAGCTTGGTCCTACGTTTTCTGATCTCTTGGGACTTGGCCTCGAGCTCTTTGTCCCTGGCTCCACTGGACTTGTTATTTGACTTCCGCTTCTTCTCGCCCTCGCGCTGCCGACCAACAACCTCTGCCTCTTTCTCAACAGAGGACGCAACATCACATAGTGCCGTCTCAACTTCCAACGCCATAACAGTGGCGGTGTGTCTAAAACTGCGAATCTGGGAGGAGGACATGGCAATGACCCATGTCTGAAGTGTCTCCATCAAGTCGGACGTGTATAAAACGCCGAGCTCGGCGGAGGAAGTAATTAGTCGCTCAATGAACTCAGACAATGATCTTCGGAATTTCTTGAAAATAGGCATTTTGGAGGTCAGCGGATATACGGGGGAGTTGTCCTGAACTTGGGTGTTAGAAAGGAGTTTTACAGAATCGGGGATTAAGAACCTGTTTTAAGCTCTCCGTGAAGTTGTCAAGGGCGTCAACAACACCATCGAAATCGATTACTTCGTCAGAGTTCACAGAGTCGTTGCATCCACACGCGCGCAAAACAAGGTTGATGAGTTCTGCAAGAGCAGTACCAGGGGACTGTTCAAGAGATTCCAGGAAGTCTTCGGTAGTCGATTGTAAGGCGGCTGAAGGATTCATAACAGCATCTAGAAATTTGATACAAGTCGAGGCAGAGTTTCCGAAGATAAGTTAGTCACGTACTGAAGAGAGGGTTGTCGGCTGTGATTTTCGTGTCTTTCGCGACTTGAGCAGCATCGTACGCGTCGTCACCCTCTTTGGGCTTTCTTCCCCTCCTCGTTGCAGTAGACTTTGTGGCCTTTTCTCCAACCACTTTTGCAACACGAGGTTTCTTCGCTGGAGGTTGGCCTTTGACCTTTGGTGTGGCCGCTTTGGTTTTGCCCCTCTTCGCGGGTGTTTTAGGTTTCGGTGCGCGATAATCTTCCTCGTCCTCTTCCTCGTCATCCCCGTCCCCATCATCCTCTCCTTCATCTTCTTTGTCCTCCGTATCCTGAACAGCGCCTTCATCTGCCTCCGTGTCACTGTCGTTTCGTTTGCGCTTGCCTTTGCCCGACTCCTGGCTTGCACCTGATTTAGGGCGTCAGAAGTTGGAATATCATTGTTGAATCTTTGATTATACCTGAAATGAAAGGTTTCGCGACCTTTTTCTCCCTCTGAGAACGCCGGGGAGCAGGGCTCTCAGACGCCATAGTCGTCGCGTCGCGTCAAGAATACAAACAAATGGTAACGAGTCACAAGTTGTCACTTGTCAGCACCCCCCACCATAAACCGCATGTAACGATAATGAGTACCAGATCTATCTTGAACTTCTTGTGTCTCCTATATTCTTTTTCTTGTGAGTAACGGTATTTCTTTGTGCGGAAAATATCTATAAATCAAGTTTTCCCAGCGAAAGACTCTGAGACCCTCGCTGCATAAAAGTAAAAGTAAAATGCCTGGCCCAGGTTTAATCCATTCATCGGTCCAATACCAACTTGGTATCAAAATAGATGCTGTCCAATATCAGCCTACCCAGCGCCCTATTGAGGACCGATTCTCCGTAGCTACTAGGCAGCAGCCCGAGCGCGGTAGATTAATCTTGGGAGTGTACGACGGTATTGCTTGACATCACAGCTGCGGAACGTGGGCCTACTCATTAATTTACACTTTCACGCAGGCCATGGTGGTCCGGCAACTGCAGAGCATATTAGTCACATTCTACCTATAACCCTTCTGGCACATCCCCCAGAGGATCATTCGCGCATCTTCAAGGAAGCCGATGATGACATGATTCGCAATTTTGCTCGAGACCATTCCATGCTCCGTTCAAAGTCCAAGGACTGGATCCAACATGCGCAGGTTGTGAAATCTGGATGCACAGCCTTGATCCTCGATATCGACATCGCTTCTCTCTTGGCTTCATTTGCAAACGCGGGGGACTGTAGAGCCGTGCTCTTTGATCCTTCGAAGGATGAATTGCAGCTAACTGAGGACCTGAATGGGAAATCGCCTTCCGAGCAAACCCGGCTTGCCCGTGAACACCCCAACGAGGATACAGTAATTGTTGGGGGTCGTCTCTTCGGCCGTCTAATGAGTACACGAGGCTGGTATAATCATCTGCTACTTCTATCACAGCTAATCGTCTACTGCTCAGGCTTTGGGGACGCTTACTACAAGCTACCCTACGGGCTCGCCGGCAAATGGCAGCACAAGCGATATATCAATGCACTTTCTTCTGTGGAAGACCCGGGCAAAATCACCATGAGTGAACAATACGATGCAATGTTCCACCACTACCGCACGCCACCCTACGTAACCGCCGCCCCGGACGTAGGAATCATGCAACTCCGTCAAGACGCGTTCGTGATCATGGCTTCTGACGGATTGTGGGACTGTGTTTCTAGCGAGGTGGCTGTGGGCATCGTGCGCCAGGGGATCGAGCAGGGAGTTGCAAATGCTGCAGAATATTTGCTCCGCGCGGTAATGGACATTAGAACCCCTGGGGACGATGTTACAATACTCGTCGTTCAGGTTTCACAAAGTCGGCCTACATCTTAATTGCAGAGCTCGCCTTCACGTGGGTTCTGCTATCGACACCTCGGCCATCGGTGGGCTCTTCACATTGAAAAGCTGATATTCTACACAACTTGAGCACCCTGCCCGAGCATCGGATACCTTCTGACACTAAATTTCTTGGCTCGAAATGTACCAAAGTGGCTGGAATAAGCACAGACAGTAATTTGGGTGTCAAATTTTCTGAGGCCTTGCATATTTTCCTACTTACGCCGAGAAACTGGCGCTTGTGAGGTGCTTCCTTGACACTTCCAGGATCCAGGGACCCGGAAAACGTGCCTTTCTATGTTCCGCTCAGTTGAGGGAGAAATTAAACCTCACAGTGGCTGCGGATTTTTTGCATCCGGTCCTGAGGCCTGAGGCTATGCCTTTATGATGATCGATGTTCCGTCGCTGCCAATCGTGCTATAAAAAATGTATAAGAATTTTTTTAAACGTCGAGGGCGACTCCTGAAAATTATAACTAGATGATTCAAGTCCGAATTCGAGGACCAACATCACACCAACTTGAATATTAGAACCACCCACATGGTAAGTGGCTATAGTAGTCAAAAGCTTAGCTGTATCTTGCGAGCCTCCGGTCAATCGCAATGCTATCCCAGGGTGACCGCCAGAACTTGATCGAGCCTCGGCCCTTGAGCTATTATGAGGCCTATCTGCAAGACGCCAATCTGCCTGATGTCAAATTTAACACACCAGGTACTACTGATCCACATGGCTCTGGTGCGAAAGGAGGCATAGATTCCCTTCTTCTCCTTCTCTCACGAGCGCTATTTGAGTCCTTATACGCATACGCCTAGTAGGCAGAATCAGGTGGAAACGGCAGCGCTCACTGCAGTTCATGTGGGCGCTTGAGTAGGCATTTATGATTACGTGACTGATGTGCGTCCATAAGTCTCCAAAGCCAATAAATTCATGCTCCAGGATGTCGAGGATAAATTGGGGCTTGGAGTGAACTTTGGTTGTGTAGATAATAGTCGAAGGGTCGATTCTTTAAAGTGATAGGAAAAGTCATCATGATGATCATGATCAGCGCTCGATCAGGGGGATAAAAACATCTTTCCCATCAGCAAGTTCACAGCTTACTGGTCAGCTTTTCGGGGTTGTGGGGGTCGCGACAAGCTCACCAGCTCGCCAGCCC
>JABCKI010006051.1:0-16349 GCA_018282025.1 Sphagnurus paluster
TAATAAGTAATCTAATCTACAGTGTCTATGATAAGATAAGTGGACTTGGTGAAAAAGAAATAATAGGTGTTTGGGGCGATTCCATAACAGTTTCTGGTACAATTTTTACGGCTGCTTAGCATTGCAAGATTGGTGGAGGAACTTTAAATGTGTCTAGTCATGAATAAACACTCCTTTACCACCCCCAATCAATTGTCTCCCATTTCTCTTCAGCACATGACAAGGCCAATCTTCTGTTCCCCCAGAGTCTGCCTTGGGTCACCACCACTATGAGGGTGCACTCACATTGGGACCCAGAAAAAAAGAGTATGTACAACTTCATGCGCTCCTTTATTAACCTACTGAAGCATTCAGGTGAGTAGGACGATAACAGACCCTCTGGTACATCACGGTCACCACTTTGGTTGCACTGTCCATGCTCTGTGCTGTGTCAACACTCATCTCAGAGTTTCTTCAAGTTACTGATGATAGTGAGGTCATCTGTTGCAATTTTATGTCGATTGTCTGATGGCAAACCTCAAGTTGAAGGACATTCTACAGTCCTGACTAATGATCACTGACATCTGACCGTCAGATCCGTGTCATGATTTTTGGTCGATTTTGTGATGGCAAACCTCAGGTGGACACCAGAAAAGGAAAGATGATAGGCCACAAGACCTCAGTCTATATACATAGACCTTGGAACAGTACCCCACTGACTTCTCATTTGTAGTGTGTGAGTGCTTTGAATTGATCATCTGTACTAACTTCTGACACTTCTATTGGCTTGTTGTGTGCTCAGGTGAGTGGCAGTCAGATACAAGTCGCAATAGCTCACTGATTCTGGTTTTTAGGATGTGAGTCCTTTGAATTGAATATCCTAGTTGATTTCTGACATTCAAATTGGCTTGTTCTGTACTCAGGTGAGTGGCAGTTGCAAAACAGTGACAGTACCTCACTAATCCCCATTTGTAGACTGTGAGTACTTTGAATTGAACATCTGGGTTGATTTCTGACATTTTAATTGGCTTCTTCTGTGGTCAGGTAAGCAGCAGTTGCAAAAAAGTGACAGTGGCTCATTGATTCTGATTTGTAGTATGTGAGTGCTATGTATTGAACATCTCAGCTGATGTGTGATATTCAAATTGTCTTGTTCTGTGCTCAGGTGAGTGGCATTCAGATACAAGTGGCAGTGGCTCATTGACTCTGATTTGTAGAATGTAAGCTCAACATGTCAAGTTTTTCAGAATTCATATCTGGTTGTTGGTGACATATTCATCTTTTCTCAAATCAAAATATTGGTCATTCAACTTTAGACAAGTAGAAGGTGTAATAGTACTCATATCTACTTATTTCTTCTTATCTATAGGCAGTAAGTAATATTCAATTATAATATTGAAGGATTCTTCATGCACAATTTTAGAATGTCAGCACAAAGTCTTCAACCTCATTAAGTCAATGTTGATATCAAGATCTAGGATGTAAAACTCTATACTAAACAAGAATTAGAACATGTCTGATCTCTCTCTTTATTTTCTATATTTCTAGGTGAGTAGATATAATATTCCTGGCATTGCTCACTCTCTTTGACTCTCTCTCATGTTAGCTAGTATGTTTCACCTTTTCAATATGCCTACAGTGTTGACACAATTTGTCTTTAAATCTTTTTAATTAGGCAATTCATGAAAAAGCATCTTTCAGTACAAGCATCAAAGATGGATTCCTCACACATGTATGTACATTATGTTATACTAATGTATATTTTAGCTTATTATTCTGTCAGCTTTCTTTTCTTCAGTTCCCCACACATATCAAGATCTTTCTTGGACTTTGTATCTATATTATCATTATATGAGCTTCAGATGCTAACTCCAAACTAGCTCTTGTTATTGTGGCAGAACATTCTTTTCCTGTGCTTGGATCCCACTTATCATTTGAGAAGTCTTTGAAGATTTATGAGACCTCAAAAGAATGCAGTAATGTTCTGCAAGCCATCCACAATCTCAGACCCAACTTTGGCATTGTCAGTACAGCACACTCCACTTGCTTGGAATAATATTCTGAAATATTGTGAAGCCTCAGCCAGAAAGTGAACCCCAGCCAGCCAGTTGGTGGGACAAAACAAAAACCAAATTATCAAAAAAGAAAGCAAGAGCTGCAAGACAGCTAGAGGATCAGCTTGGGAACAACAGGCTGAAAAGGGCTCAACTGGAGCAGGCCAGACTAGCAAAGATCCTTCTAGACATTGTTGAGCAGAACACTATGAGTACATATTTGGCAAACCTCTACTCTTACCGTTCATTAACAGTTCTCATAGACACAGACACACAGGCTGAAAAGAAAAACAAATAATCTAGTTTCTAAGGCCATGTTCTGTAACCAAGTCAGGTAACAATCAGTTAACAATTTCCCTGCCAAAATGGCCAGTTTCAACAGGGTATCAAAGTTAACGACCAGTTAACAACTTTCATCAAATTTCCCACAGTTTGGACCTCCAACAGCCTGACATTTTGGCCTGTTAACAGACACAGCGGCCCATACCTCTTTCATGGCGTGCTTGACACTGTCCACATCGAGCTCAAAGAGTGACTAAAATTTTTCTGACATTTTCTTCATTGATGTATTGTTCAGATAAGCAAAAATTACAAAATTAGGTTGATTAAAATATGAAAATGCTGCCATAGAGTGTAAAAAGAGACTTTGTTGGGTGGCCATCCTGTTGATTGCTGTGATGAACAGTGGCGACACATTCGGGGGCACATTTGGTGTTGCTGATTCAGCACCTTCTGGGAGGATCAATGTGTGACTCTGTGTGACCCCTTCTCCATCATTTTGCCCTGATTTCATTAACCAGGGGAATCCTTACCTGACTTGGTTACAGAACAGGGCCTAAGACATCTATGTCTACTTGCTACACAGATATATCAGATTTACCCAGATTAAATAAACCCCTCCCAAATGCTGCTGCAATTGTCTCAAATCCCCCTTCCTGCACCTCTGACACAAACATATCATGTTGATCTGTTAACCTCTCATTGTTCTTCCTGATCTCCCTGATTACACTATGCTCCTGTGCACAATTAGGGCACTCTTGCTCATTCTCAGCAAGACATCTATAGGATTAAATTGCAATGAGGAAGACATTGACATTAGAACTTGAAGGAGACTAACCTCTGATGATAGCTATGATTGCACATGAAGTGTATGCTGGGCAGGTCCAGTTGGCCAGCACAGGCAGAGCAGCGGGTAACATGAAAGACTCTTGGATGGTCAGGGTCAGTCAGTTCCTCAACTTGTTTAAGCTTGGTTTCAGTCTCAAGTCGATAGGATTTAATGAGTTCCTGGTCCTATTCCACCATAAATCAGTTAGAGAGCAAGAAAGTCAAGTGAACACAAAACTTACACTTTTTATCTCTAGCCTAGATTGTTTAATCTGTGTCATCAGCCACTCCTTCACAAGCCCCACACTCGCAACACCATCCCGACTGAGAACCTGCACCACTGCTAATGGTGGCATAATGTTCTCTTCATCAATATATGCTAATACGCGCTGTACATCCTCCCGATGCCTCTCAAGGAGCTCTGGTGTCGAAGTCAAAAACCTCAGCACAAGCGGGTACAGAGTCGGGTGTTGCGAGCCGTAGCGCTCGAGATGCTCCACCACTTGTGCCGATGCACCTGGGACTGTACCCTCGCGGTGCTTATCCATCCAGAACCGGAGGACTTCCTCGTAGATGCCCATCTTCTCCCAAAGCAGCACAAGCCCCTCCGTGAACCCGCGGCTCGAGCACAAGATGAGCGCGTGCATCGGGTCGTACGGCAGCGACGTGCTCCGCAAAACCCTCATCGCCTTACTACGTAGCGTCACCTCGACGAGGGCAACTCCAGTATACCCCTTCGCCGGTAGCGTAAGGTAAAGCTCCAGGAGCGTGTTCCATACAGCGACCTGGTCGAGTCGGTCGGACTCGTCGTCGGCAACGGGCTCCACTGCGGGAGACGGAGACGGTGGTGGTTTGGTATCATCAACGGACTGGTTCCACCGCCGCTGCGCAACTGTCTCGAGGAAGACTATGAATTGCTCCATATGGTCCACGAAATGCGCAAAGTATATTCGCGGCGAGAGGCGTTCCACGGGAGGTGGAGGTGGCGTAGGTGGTGGCGGCAGTGGCTGGGGAGCGATGGTGGTAGGAGAGGCGGGTGGCGGTGAGGACGATCGAGACACATCGTGGAGAGAGGCGTGGTGAGAGATGTCATCAGGCTTGATGGTGGTGGCCGATGGCGAAGGAGGGGTAGGGATGGGTGGATCAGCTGTAAGAGCTGGAATGGCTGCAGAGTTACGGTTGAGGGCGAGGTAGGAGAGGTATGAGGGGGCTGCAGCTTGCTTCGGCACGACGGCAAGAGCAGAAGGTTCCTCGTCGAGTGTGAGAGGTCCTGAAATTGTGCAGAGATCAATAAGGAGTTTGGCCGTCTCCTCGGGAAGGTTCTCGAGCATCGCACGGCCATATCTCGCGAGGTTACTCTCCGCCTACACACAAGCACATGAGCTTCATTCAACAAATGGCTTAATATCCCAACGTACCGCGTCCTGCCCCAACTTCCGTAGATAAATCAGCGCATCCCGATAGTTTCCCGCGTCCTCAATCTGAATCCTTAGGTAATCCTCGTGCCGCTCGTACTTCTTCGCAAGGTACGACGCGTGGTCAAAGTACCCCGCCTGCCTGCAGACTCGTATCGCGGTCTCGAGGTCGAAAGGAAGCTCGTCCGTGTTGTCGGCATTGCGTTTCGCCTCGGTTTTGATGAAGCCGTCGAGGCGGGCGACGTCCTTGAGCTTGGTGTACGTATTGAGTAGGAGCGTGGTGTGGTCCGAGTTCGCGAGGCCGAGAGAGTGGAGTTCTTGAAGGTATGTAACGAGGTTATGGATGCGTTGGGCGTCGAGGAACTGCCAGAACGAAGAGGGATAAGACAATAACCAAACGACGCAGGCCAGGAAATCCCTACCTTGCGAATAACATAACTGGGCTGTAGATGCCCGATGGTTTGTACAAACTGTTGCATCGCGGTATCATACTCGCCTTTCGCATACAAATGATCGCCATATTGCCGGTGAATGTCAGCGACACTCGCCTCGTCCAGCTGCTGCGTCTTCGCGAGGCTTAGAGCGAGGCTGTATAACGACTTGCGGTACAGCAGGTCGAGCTTCGTCGCTGTCGACTTTTCCTGCAAACATAACAGCTGCAAAGTATTTAGCAGAAGTATAGCCAGCCACCCGAGGTAGGACTAACATTCCCGTCGCTCGTCAGGATATAAATCTGACCCCATTGTGATATGACCTCCCGCACGTCATGTGTGAACGTCCCCGAGTACGCGACGTACTTGTTCTCCGGTTCAAAGACGGTGACCTTCGTGATATCCGAGTCTCCATAGTTCGGCGTGCGTGCGGCGAAGTTTCGCACAGTGGCAGATGCGGACGCGGCGCTGGCAAAGAAAGGAGGCGAAACAATGACGAGGTAGTTGAGGTGGCTGTGTATAGATGACTTTGTTCCTACATCTCCTAGTTAGTTTAAATAGTCCGAAATATCACATAATACACACCTTCATACGCATAACACGGCCCGCGTCCCTCAGTACCACAAAAAAAGATCGCCTCGTCCTTCGCAACAACCATATTACTCGCGCGCCAATCCATCGTCGCGCACCCAAGCCCACACCCAATCTCATCCACCACTGTCGGCGTGCTACTGCTGCCCTTCCCAGAGACCTGGTACGACAACACGCGGCTGATCGTCACAATGAACAGGAACAGGCTGGGGTTCTCCTCTGTGGGCTCGCGGAACCCGAGCCCGGTGATCGGCTCCTCAAGGGACTCGTGCACGGTGCGCGGCTTCGGGACGGCGGTGAGCGCTGTTGAGGAGGCGAGCGACTGGTCGAGGTGCCGGTAGAGCACCACGGTGCCGTCGCCGAGGCCGATGGCGAGGTGGGAGAGGGATGCAGAGAGCGCGACTGTTGATACCTGTGGGTTTTGAGTGAATCTTAAGCTTGGGTTCAAGTTTATGAAGAGTGATAATGATACGCACGGGATGAGGGTGGTTACTGAGTTGTAGTTTCGTTGACCTGAGAAGTACTGGGGCGCCTGTCTTCTTGTCGCGATTGACGACGTCCCAGATCTTGAGTAGTGGCGAACGAATAGAATCTTCTTCCTGTAAAATGATATTAGTTAGAGGATCCAGACGACTAACATTTCCAACGTACCCCAAGGGTTACCAGGACACCCTCACGTTCGACCATATGCGTAACACGCCCTCCAACATGCGCAATCCAACTTGAGATGGATTCAAATTCGCGGTTCAGAATGTGAACGCTGCCGTGAATATCTGCGACGAGCACGCCGACAGAGGACGACACAACAGTAGATAGTTCAAGAGTCGCCTGGAATATACGTTTCCTATCAGCTCAGTTTCGTGTATGAATATTTTGTGTACCACGCACCTTGAAGATATCAGGTGCACTAGAGAGATCGTGGGCGTCCTTCACTGGAACGACATCGAAGAAAGGGTAATGGCGCCACTGCGAGAAAAAAGCGTTAACTAAAGAGCCCACAGATCGAGAGCTGGAGTGAAAGAAGGTGGAAATATGCACGTCTACTCACCGCCGGTGCTGCTGCGGCTGCAGCTCCAGTCCCACTTGTCAGGTTGGACATGGTGATTTATAACTCCCCTAATCGAGTTCCTCGACGATAAATCAGGCCAGACAGTACGGTACTTGCTGAGCCTCTGCGCGAATTGACCGATTGGAACTGCCAGAACGGCCACTTAGCTCGTCGCGTCTGACGGCAGACTCGTGTACACCCAATGCGGAAAGTGATTCACACACGCCAAATTCCATCAACACAAACGGTCCTGCCCGATTTCTACCATTCAGCTTCCACCACCACCACCGCCCACCCACTATCACTGTACGCCTGTCTCTTCATACTCTTTGTCTGTCAGTTTCATTTACCCAGCCTCTCTGTCACGTAGAGACACTAAAATGGCTTTCCTCGGACTCCGCAAATGGCCCACACCCGCAAGTTTTTCTTCGCGGAGACCAACACGCAGACTGCTAACACGTTTGAATTGCTCTTATAGATCGCTAAGCCCCTCTGGCCCTTCATGGTCGCTGGCAGCATCACTCTCTACCTCGTCTCCAAGGCACAGGACAGCGGCGTCCGCTGTACGTCGCCCTTGCATCTATTTTCCAACGCCCAACTCATTATATGTCTGTTTCTTTCTGTAGCGGCTGAGTGGCGCAACGACCCGCGCAACCCGTATGCGGCCCAGATTGCGAAGGAGTCTTTACACTAGAATGCGTTCTCGGACATGTGTATGAGGAACGAATGCAGTGCAATAGAAGAGAAGGGCGTGGCCAGCTATCATATCCAAATCATATCCATTACCATCCCAAGTCCGTTCGGTGGAAGTCTCTCCTCAACCACTCTGGTATCGATGTGTCACTGGTGTCAGTCCCGATGAATTTGCTCCTGAAATAGGGCCGCTTGTTCGAGTTGAACGCACGTCAAGTTGTGCCCCAGAATGCGCAGATAATTAAATTGAGATGCAAATTATAAAAATACAAATGATAGCTCCACTCTCCGTCCTCTCCCATGCCTGGTTTATAATTACTCCTTCCGCGGCGGAGGTTCGGTCGGCGGGACACCCCACTCCGGCAGGCCCTTGGGTCTTGCAATCCTCTTGGGCTCCCAGTCCTCTTCCGCCGCAGCGCTCAACCGCTATGAAAGTGAAAACACCTCAGTCAAACCATAGTCAAAAGTATAGAGACTCACGAAATACTCCTCCCTGATATCAAACCTCTTCCTGTTCCTATCCAAATTGAGCTCCTGCTCCTTTGTCACCTACACCCACCCCACACCTCCTTCAGCCCCAAAGTCAACACCAACAGCACACGAGGCCACGACTCACCTGCTTCACTTTCTGGTCCTGTAAGTCGTACCGCGTCTGGGTGAACGTAGTGAGGCCGTACGACGCAGCGACTATGATGAGCACGAAAGGGACGCCAAAAAGCCCTGGGTACTTCTTGAGCGTGCGGTTGAGCGTCGTCTGGTGCACCGGCCTTGACGAAAACACCGCCATCCTGATTCCTAGGTCTAGCAAATAGTCGAGACTCGACTCCAGTGAATTCTAATTTCTGAGTGCGGGAAACGCGGGTGATCCGGACTCCGGGATCCGGGGGGCGCGGGAGATCTCTGTCGGATTTGTCGGCGTGATCTGATACACAGATACAGATAGCAAAGATAATTTTCAATCTCCCAAACACTGACTCCTCTCTTCACGTCCCTTCACATCTAATCCCTACGCCTGCCGCTACCGCACCATGAGCGGTGAGTACACGCTACACCTTACCCTGCCTGAGGACGACTTCTGACTGGGTGGATCCCTCCTTAGTGACGGTTGTGCTGGGGTCCCAGTGGGGCGACGAGGGCAAGGGCAAGCTCGTCGACATACTCGCGGCGGACATCGACGTCTGCGCGCGCTGTGCGGGCGGGAACAACGCCGGGCACACTATCGTCGTGCCCATCGGCCCGGAACGAACCAAGAAAACATTTGCATTCCATCTCCTCCCGAGCGGTACGCCACTCCACATCGTCAATAGCAGTAGCTCGTGGACGCTAAATTGGTATCTAGGACTCGTGAACCCGAAGTGTACGGGATTAATTGGGAACGGTGTGGTTGTGCATGTCCCGTCGTTCTTTGCGGAGCTTGAGGCGCTCGAGAAAGAGGGCATGTGCCATAAATTATGCACTCAAAAATCCCCACTAACCCACCTAACGCAGGCCTCGACTGCACAGGCCGCCTATTCATATCCGACCGCGCGATCCTCGTATTCGACTTTCACCAAATCGTCGACGGGCTCAAAGAAGTCGAGCTCGGCGGCTCCTCGTACGTCCTCCCACCATCCATCTGTTCCATCCTAACACCCACCCCGCAGCATCGGCACAACAAAGAAAGGCATCGGCCCAGCCTACTCCGGCAAAGCCTCGCGCTCCGGGCTACGCATACACCACCTCTTCGACCCCACCTTCGCCGACAAATTCCGGCGTCTCGTCGACGGGCGGTTCAAGCGCTACGGGCACTTCGAATACGACACCGAAGGCGAGATCACGCGCTACCAATCTCTCGCCGCGCGTCTCAAACCGTACGTCGTCGACAGCCTCGCATACATGCACGCCGCGCTCGCCGGCGGGCAGCGCGTGCTCGTCGAGGGCGCGAACGCGCTGATGCTGGACCTCGATTTCGGGACGTACCCGTTCGTCACGTCGTCCAGCACGTCCATCGGCGGGGTGTGCACGGGGCTCGGGATCCCGCCGCGCCGGATCGGGCGTGCGATCGGCGTCGTCAAGGCGTATACGACGAGGGTCGGCGGGGGCCCGTTCCCCACTGAGCAGCTGGGGGAGGTCGGGGTGCATCTGCAAGAGGTGGGGAGGGAGTATGGGACGACTACGGGGAGACGGAGGAGGTGTGGGTGGTTGGATTTGGTGGTGCTGAGGCACTCGAATTTGATTAATGGGTATGATTGTTTGAATTTGACAAAGTTGGATGTGTTGGATGCGTTGGTGGAGATCAAGGTGGGCGTGCGGTATCTTGTTGATGGGAAGGAGCTTGTTGGGTTCCCTGGTATGTTCTTCCTCGACTCAGTTGTTCGTATCTAATATTTATTCGTGCACAGCGGACCTCGACCTGCTCTCCAAGGTCGAGGTGGAGTACGTCACACTCCCGGGGTGGAACACGCCCATCACGGAGATCACAGAGTATGAGGCCCTCCCGGAGAACTGCAAGAAGTACGTCGAGTTCATCGAGCACACAGTCGGTGTCCCCGTCGAATGGATCGGCGTGGGCCCCGGGCGCGACAGCATGCTCGTCAAGCCGCTGCCTGTGCTTCAGAATTAGGCGGGCAATAGATATCGCTGACAACGCATAGAAGTTTGTTTATATATAAAGTATTGCAACTGCTTTTTTCGATTTTACACGGCACACTGTATATGGAACTCGGGCCTGAAGACCGTTATAATAATTACGAGTACGTACAAGTACTTGCCAACGAGGATACACCCTCTACGCAGGACCCACAAACAGGAATACGAAATACGAAATACAGGGAGTGGAGGGGAGGATTCGGGGCACTAAATAGAAATGTCACGCAAAAACACTAGCACTGCATATACGAAGTACCAACAGCAACAACCGCCTACCCAAAGTCCGGCTCCTCCCCACCAAACGACGCAGGCGACTCGCTTTTGGGCGGGGCCGTGTCGTTGCCCAGATGCGGGTCAATCGCCTCCTGCGGCGTCTGCGGCGGCGCGCCCGCATCGGTGCTCGCGCTCGTCGAGGTGGACGCAAAGCTGCGGAACGGGGTGGGCGCAGCGAGGGAGCGGTGGAAGCGCGCGCGGAACTCGTTTGGCGGCTGTTGTGGGTCTGCGGGGCTGCCGTTCGGGAGCGCGTAGGGCGGCTGGGTGGGGTCGTGTGGCGGGAGCTCGAATGGAGCGGGGCCTGGTAGTGGGGGCGCGAGACCGGCTTTGGCGGCCTGCTCGGCGTAGTGGGCGCGTCGCTGCGGGTAAAGATGAGCTGGGTCAAATGATGGGATGTATTGTACGCACTGCATGGTCCCATCGCTCCCATGCCTCGGCGAGAATAGGCTCGAGCGAGGCGAGCTCCTCGTTGGACATGTGTAGCGTGCGCAGGAGGTGCTGCTTGAGCAGAGGCGCACACGAAAAGGAGAGGAGGAGGGTCGAGGCAAAGGTCTGGCCGCCGAGGGGCTGGCCCTGCGGGAACGGCGGCTCATGGGCCATGTTCGGAGGTGGTGGCTGCTGCTGCTGCTGCGGTTGCTGCTGGAGCTCGTGAGGGTGAACCTGCTGGTACTGGCCGTCTGCGCCGACGCGGTAGTGGACCTCCTCCATGCCGGGGAGGATCTCGTTGCCCATGTCGAGGCCGAGCTCGCGCATCTTGCGCTGCTTGACGAGGAGGCGGTGTTTGCGCTGGCGCTCGCGGGCGGCAGCGCGCACACGGTCGCGGCGGGCGATCTCGTCGGGTGTCAGATCGGGCTGGTGCACGTATTCGGGTGGGTTGTGGTAGTCGATCACACTGGGAGGCGCGTGTTGTTGTTGCTGTTGCTGCTGCTGCTGCTGTTGTTGCTGTTGCTGCTGCTGTTGCTGCTGCTGCTGAGCCTGGGCCTGCTGCTGGATATGCTGCTCAAAGGCCATGATAGGGATAGTGCCTGCGGTGCTGTTGCGATCCCGTTCGCGCTTGCGGCGCTGGCGCTCAGCAGCCTTTTCACGCTTGAGTCTCTGGCTCTCTGTTTCATTTTCGCGTGGGCGTTTGCGCGATGAGGCGGACGAGGCAGACTCCATGTTTATTATGCTTTTTGCTCTCTATTGACGGCGGCCTCTGCTCCTGTGATGCTCGGTGTGACCTGCGCGACGCCTGGGGGGCCTTCCAGTGACAATTTCGTGACGGCCAGTGACGGGAGATGCAGGAGCTGTGTCACAACACCGACGCAATCCTTTCAATGTGGCGTGGGAACGTCTCTCCTTGCCTCCTCCAAGCCGGCCACCCTATAACACTTGCAAGTACCCCGCATTCCCGGGCCCCACCGGAACATTCAACCCCACTTTGGTTCCCCAAATCTCGAGAACTCGTTGTAGCTTGCAAATCTCACTGGAATGAGAGCCGTGCTTTTTATATTATTCGTCCTTCATCCCGTTCCTGTCGTATCGACTTTGCAGAAATAAACTTGTACAGGAATCTCGCTCTCAAGCACAGCGTGGTTTATCTGACCCTGGCGTTCCCCTTTTCCGTAGGGCAAGACGTCCGCGGGTCCGCACGTCACATTGCAGGGACCTCCACCGTGGGTGTGGAAGAAACCTCAAGAATAGACAGTGAACGCAAGATTCTAGCCAATATAATTTTTTTTGAAACTCTATGTCCCGGCCAGTGTGCAACCCTCCATGTGTGAAAGCACTATAACTGAGTTGAGTCCTCAACTTGATCAAGTTCATTGGACAATGGATACAGGTTAACGAAAAATCTCTACTTTACGGCGCTCAAATTCCGCAAAATTCGGCCTTGATTCAAGGCGACGCCACTGATATTATCCTACTGGTACATACGGACACCAATAAATTCTAGTCTTGTCTTGGCGTCAAGTACACACACGCGTCGGATTTTCAAACGTTCAAAGCTTAGCTCTAGACGCCTCCTCTGCGCCAACCTTGATGACGATCTTCCCGAACTGGTCCCCGCGGCTCATCACCTCGAAGCCCTGTTCAGCCGACTCCAGCCCATCGAGGACGTGCGACACGACCGGCACGATACGGTTTTCCGTCAGGAAGTTGGTGGCGTCTACGAGGTCCTGGCGCGATCCCATCGTCGAGCCTGTGAACGGAGGGTCATAAGTTAATCTTCGATGTTATGTAAGGACTAGTGGCTGTATATACCGATGAGACGCTGGTTCTTGAGCACCTCGCGCATGGTGAAGCTGATCATGATATTTGCGGTCCTTTATACACGCGTAAGTGTATGTGAGTGAGGTTGGAGAAAAGTTGCCGTGGGGTACAGGTATACATACATTCCGTAGCACACGACGCGGCCGCCCTGCTTGAGGATCTTGCCTGTCTGTGTCATGATTTCGCCGCCTCCAGAGTCAACGACGACGTCCAGCTCCTTTTTACCATCCTTATTCTTTCCAAGGAGCGCGGCGAGTTGGGCTGGCCAGTTCTCTAGGAGAGTATTATTTGTCGGCACGAAAAAAGAAATTGAGGCACAGCCAGGGCTTACTGTCTTTGTAGCTCACCCCTCCCTTCGCGCCCAGCGCAACAGCCTTCTTTATCTTTTCCGCACTGCCGCTCGTCACATAAACAGACGCGCCCTTCGCAATGCACAATTGCAGCGCGATGAGGGCAACGCCTCCGCCGATGCCAGTAATGAGAACGTTCTGGCCGGCACTGACCTGGCCGTTGACGACAGCAGCCCTAAACTACCGCGTCAAAACACAGAGATCCGTGGGTTGAGCGACGGCACGCACCTCCAGGCCGTGACGCCTCCCAGCGGCCAGGCTGAGATCTCGACGTCGCTGAGATAGGCGGGGCTAGGGATAACCTCGTCTCGCTCGACCACGACATATTCCGCAAAGGTCCCGAGAGTAGGGTATGTCACGCCTCCTAGAATACCAAAGCTAAATTCAAGGAGTAGTTTGTCAACCATGTCCAATTAAGAGATAGAGATAGACATGCTTACTCCGATTCCGGAGCTTCTGGATGTTTCGCCCATCCGCGACTGGGGGTGAGGAAGACACGTTTGTGGAGGAGGGGGTCGTTCGGATCGTATGCGGCTATGACGGTTCCTTCAAGAGATTTCAGAGGTTTGAAAGGACGGTGTGTATTGCAATGGACGTACCGGCGCCATCGGACCCAAAGACACTCCCAAACCCAATACGAGGGTACTGCCCCTTCCGGATCCACACCTAGCACAGTTACCGTGTTCAGAAAGACGCGAAGCGGGGATAATTTTCTGGACTTGAACTTGAACGCACATCCCGGTGGTTAAACGCCGCCGCCCCGATGCGTACGAGGATTTCGCCCTCCTTTAGCGCAGGGATTGGTCTTTCCTCTAAGAGGGCGTCATGATGCAGTGGTTTACGAGTAGGTGGAGACTGTTTCACAGTGATGGCCTTGGTGAGCCTGGGTAGCTTTGTCGTGGTAGCCATCTATCCCACATTACACATGCGAGTTGTAATCACCAAATCGGTGTTCTTATTGCCGGAGAGATTAGATTAGTTTATGTCACGACGCGTGTCGCGGATCATCGATCATCAATCAGGTGCTGAGTACTTACTACTGAGTACTGAGTTCCGGCCAGTGCGTGTTGTGTCTGCCCGCTTTCCGTTCAGTCCCATCGTCCCGGCTTTTCCAACACTTGAGATTGTGATAAAAACGCGTTTATAATTTACCAGCTGTAAGGGAGTGTGCCCACATTCAACTTCCTTCAATTTGACTCATGGGCGAGTTCTTTTTTTGCAGATGCGTACCTCCAGAGAAAAGACAGAATCGGAATACCATTGTGATGACGTCAAGTCTCGCGCGTCCTCACTAGCTCATATTCTTAAAACCAATGATCCTCCCTCGGAACTTGAATTACAGGAAATCCGACTTTTGCTCCGCGACACGGGAGGTCTCGCCTCAAATTCAAAGCCCTCAAACGATTTAAAAATGGAGCATCCTTCATATAGTCCTCTTTGCGACCTTCATTCTTCTCTAAGGAGCGCTGCCTCCATCTTACGCCGCATTCCCGCCGAAATTCTCATCCACATATTCTCACAATGCTTAGTACACGATTTCTGTGACGGGGAGTCGGTTCTATGGAATGATCTAGATATGACCAAGCCTCCTTGGACCTTGGTCAGAGTCAGCAAACGCTGGCGCGACATCGCTTTAGCGCACCAGCCACTCTGGTCCTGCATCCGACTCAATTTTTGGGCGCTGGAAAATGGTGGTCGCCACCAGCCCACTCTTCCAGAGCTCCAATTGTGCCTTCAGAGATCCGGAAACCATCCGCTGTCCATCTCCATCTCCGACCACTACACGTCGTCGGCTACTTCGAAACAGCTCTTCCACCACCTTGTATCCTTCTCGGAGCAATGGAAGTATCTTCAAATATCAGGGCCTTTCACGCTCCTAGCCCTCGCTACCCCCATCAAGGGGAAAATATCGCGTCTGGAGACACTTGGAATCGAGTTAGATGGGTCTGACCCATGTGCCCCCATTGATATTTTCGGGGTAGCTCCCGCGCTACGCAATGTCCGCATCCACCCCCTTGAACCGCTCAGGAAAAAGGCATTCGGCCATCCGTACATCTTCAATCTACCATGGAGCCAGCTCACGAGACTGGAGGTGGAGTGCCTCGGAATCCTTGATGACACACCGCAACTGGAGAGCTGTATTCTCGGTTTCGATGTCAGCACTTTCCAGAGCAGCGAAATCCTGCGACACACAAAGCTGCGGAGTCTCGTCACGCGGAGCGCCGCTGCGCTTGATCGGCTTGAAATACCGTCCCTCGAAACCCTCCATTTCTGCAACATCATAGACGAGCCCGACGCGCTACGGAAGATCACCTCATTCATCTCCCGCTCCGGTTGTTCCCTTCGGAACATCATCATCAGCAAGACGAGCATCCTCGTCGAGTCGGACCTGGACCCCCTCCTTCAAATGATCCCGACTATAACCTCTTTGACCATCGAGTACGGCTACGTGATGTGGGATGTCGTAGCGCGCGTGCTCACTGTCACGGATACTCTGCCGATCTTCGCACCAAAACTCGAGAAAATCACGTTCTTCTTTGGCAAGAAGCCTCCGCCCCCGAAATTAGATTTTGAGCTCCTCTCGAAGATGTTGGAATCGCGGATGACGAGTCAAGGGGATACCAGCCGATTAGAAAGTGTTAATTTATATGACTTTGCCGAGTCACCGCCAACAGAATTCTTGTATCGTGTATCGGGCCTGAGGGACTTGGGATTGAGGGCAGTGATTGACGCGTGTTGAGGTATTTTATTTCCTGAGCGTGCCTTGCCTTTAAAGATTTGGAACAAGAGGTCTATATACACATGCATAATTCTAATCTTTGCCAAAATTGCGAATTGCAGGTGTTCAAGGTCCCGCGTGGGCCAGCTGCTGAAGAAGATGACTCCGATCACGAGGAATCTAGCCATGCGCGAGGCTTCGGATTTGTGGCACCTGGGCAGGATGAAGATAAAGACAGCGCAGATGCCACCCCTGATGACAAGCTTCTATCGTCACTCCCTGATTGATATGTCAGCTTTAGTACTGCCCTCTGTCCGTTCTCGCTCCAAACATTGAACCTTACAGATACAGAGGCGACCCGAACATGATGGGAAATTCTCGCTATACAGTTCTCTTCGTCTCTGCCGTGTCCAAAGTACCGGCGAACCTAGGCCTCGCTGTCTCCGTATCTCGAATAGCGAGCTCCAAGTCGTTATCCACGAATGGGATCTGAGTTTGTGGCATACTTGGTGCGGTTGCAGCGAACTGTAGCGCGGATATTTGGGCTCCAGCCGGCTGATCGTTCCGTAGTCCGTACTTGCGGCCATTCAGCGACACGAGTAGAACATTAGCGTATCTTTCGTGAGAGTTAACATGAAAACTATATAAAAAGTTGTGATGGGTCACATACAAACGTCCACGAACAGCTAGACTTGTAGGTGATACATCAATGAATGGCAGTGCTAGAAACTAGAATCACTCACACGAAAACTTCTAGGAACCTGCCAGGCAATCCGATATAGAATGATAGTTCAATAATTGCTAGAGC
>JABCKI010006052.1:0-16317 GCA_018282025.1 Sphagnurus paluster
ACACTATTTTGATCACTTGTCCCATTGTAAAATAGCCTCATAATCTTTTTGGTAAAACCTATTGAAAAAGAAACAGTGACATATGTCACTGTACATAGGTTAGAAACTTCTCTGATTTCTTTTAGTTTTTTATCCTAGGTACAGTGGGCAATGAAGACCTTAAATATACATTTTGGACAGGATCAGTGGAATAACAGTTGAAACTTCTGTGGATCAATTTGCCGAGTTACCAAATTTGGGGTGGTGCATTCTTTTTGCATGCCACTGTAGTATGGATACATGTTCAAGCAAAATTATTTATTTTGAACAAATTATTGCATATCTAAGTAGCCACAGCTTTTCTGTTTAAAATGCATCTGGAATGATATGATTCTGATGAAAATTGACCCCAGAACAAGCCTTTTTCTGTAGGTGTGACAAGTTTGAAGACCCAAGTTGTGGTCTGTGTGGCTATGTGATGTTTTGATGGGAGGAGAGAATTGTCAAATTGGCTGGGTCACACTATCCCAAGGAGCATCAAATGTGACATTGAGCTCTGACTACAAATTGTCCTCCAGCACAACCATTTCTTCAAGTTTTGCCATGAAACTCAACCATTATGTTTGTGAGAAGATCTTAAGTTGACTACTCCAATTTATTTAACATGAAATTTTTTCGTAGCCATGGTATAAAATGTTGTCCCAAGGACCATCGGTATACTGTATTATTCATCAATCCCAGTGCCATCGAAGAAGGGTTGGTATTGACATTCCCTTGCCCATTCACCAGATCTCAATTTTAATTTCAGGGATCACTCTACAAGTTTTCAGTAAGGAGGGAAACACACTTTCGAGTTAAGTTGCTCTTCTGCTTTGGGTCAAAGGCTCTCTTCGTCCATACTTTAGGTGGCGCTACAGAAAATCAGCATGGCAGGCATGGCATTGGCATGGCACACCTCTTTGAAATTTCCACACATCTTACAACATTTTTTAGTGGGCTGGAGGCCCTGCTGAGCCATTCAGGATCAGTAGGGTGTATTTGGGGGGATCCATTCACAACTGTAATATACCATGCAATTAAGTTTTTTCAAATCCTAAATTACCTCAGATGGGCAAGAACAGTTGGATCCACAGGTTTTAACTAAATTTCTCATTAAAGACTGATTGTAAATGATTGTAGACTGACTAGAATTACAACAGAGTCATTTTTAAGTGAATAATTTTTGCTGGACGGTCTGTGAGGCACGTAACTGATCATTGGCGCTGGTGCATGTTGGGGTTCAAAGTCAATGCTGCAGACATCCTCGCCTCAGTAGTTTAACAATTTCCAACCTCTAAAATATACCTATAATAAATCTTTGTAGCACAAGTTATAGGATTTTTTAATAAGAAGTGTAAAGGAGTGAACTACTGGTTTTTTGTACTCACTGATAAACCAAGCTTATGTTGTGAGTTCTCTCTGCCCAAGCTAGTTTCTACACTGGATTTGCACCTCCTAACTAGGTATTTCAATCCATTGATCATTTGAATAACCAACAGGCCATTTATTTCATTTAAATTATGCCCACTATGAGGGAGTCCCTCAGTCTGTGTACAAAAAACACACAAGTTCCATTTCTCAACAACAAAGGTCAGTATCTCTTACAGCATGCTTTAATTTTTCCATTTTTGGTTAGCTACATTCAAATTTTCCCTACCCCTTTCCAGTAGTGTTGCCGGCACTCAGCTTTGGTCAGCTCCAGCTTGGAGTTGCCCAAAGCTGACACGTGGGAGCTTTGGAGCTGAGCCAAGCTGTCAACTGGTGGCTTGAGTCATGGCTAGCCAGCTTGAGCCAACAATTTCTATCCTAAAATGGAAGAAAGTGTTTCCAGCAATAGCTCCAATGCACATATCATTTAAATTTTTATTTGAGGTTACTATCAAGTGGTTTACATTGGATCTGTTCATTCAGGAGTTTTCTATGTTGTGCAAACAAACAAGGGGGATTGTGAACATACCTAGGCAAATCAGCATCACATTGAAGCATCACCATCACAGATTGTGACAACACTTATTCAGACAGGCAGAAAAGAGGTTACAATTCTAACCACAATTTGAAATTTAACAAAATGAGCATGCTACTGTAATCTTCAATACATGCACAGTCTCTTAAATGCAACAGGAACACAAAATTTGTCAAATCTAACCTACTTTCCAAATCAGGTACTGAGCAACAGCTGAGCTGGAAAGGACAGCTTGGAGCCAGCTGTGTGGTTGCAGCTTCAGGGTTGTCACTGCTCAGCTCAACTTGGCTCCCATGGGCTTGGCTCATGTGGCTCAGCAGAGCTGAGCCAAGCTATGGTAACACTACTTTGCGCCACTCTCACAATCAATGAATTGGGAACTCTTGTTTCCCCAATCCCTCAAACAAGATAATTCTCTTATGTTCCTGTTCCCAGTTCCTTCCCAATACCTAATTCAATATAATTGTCATCTCTCATCAGTTTCTCATTCCAGTTATATTCAAGTCTATTTTGGTTCAAGGCACTCTCATTTGATCATTCAAATTTTCCAGAAGTTCCTTAGTTTGTACCTTTCTAGATCGATTTCTATGTGGTCTTAAATACTCTGAGATGCATAGTTGACCCCCAGGTGAATATACACTTTCCATTTGACTCAAAATCGTCTTGTCTCACTTCTGGGAGTTCAATATCATCTTGAACTTCGCATTTTCTCCCTCTCATCTTCCGTGTAACGAATGAATTACTTACTTAGTAGTCTTTACCTTGTAAATAGCAGTATGGAACTTATAGTGAATGGATTTCACTTCCCTCATCCATAATCTTGACCCGCACCACTTTCGAGCACTTCACCCACCCTCTGCACGCCTCAGGCATGCCAATGCAGGCTTGTCACGCCTTTGCACACCCTGCATTCCACTGCATGCTCTGAGCAGGAAACTAAAAGCAATTCCGATTACGATTCCTTAGAGGCTATAACAATGTCTATGTGGTATATATTGTCCTGATATGGTTGCTCGTATTTTTTGGCCCACCAATTAAAAACTAACATTGTCCAATTATTTTGACCGAACTGGTAATGCCAGACACACAAAATAAATTTGTGTTGACCACTCCATCGACTAATTTTGGCTGGTTCTGACCGCAAAGAATTCATTAGTTTCCTGTACTTATGAAGAACCCTAAAAAGAACTGGATAGGTGCTTGAACAGGCTTCGGAAAAGTCTCTGGTTTACTCTTAACTGCATATCATTGTTGGATAATTTACAGCCATGGGTTCTACTGACAATCTGGATATATACTGCACACTCAATTACTCAAGTGCTTCTGAAGTTCACTTCATAATTTTGACAAATATGAAGTGCGATGTATTAAAATTTTTAAAGGTGGCACCTATAAATCTGGGAGTTTAAATTATATTTTAGATAGCACAAGTATTGCTTAAGGCCGATTCAAAGATACTGAAAACGCGACAATGGCTAACTTGAGATGTTGCTGAAAACCATGGTTTTCTGCTCACCATGAGTTAATAATAGGGTTACTCAGAGTAGGCCATTTGCGTGCTATTTGAACCTCATTTGGGTTTCATCGGCTTTGTTGATTTGGACGTGGGTGACGAGTCTCATGACAGCGCAAAGTAGGGTGGAGTCCGAAAGGCAAAGTTCAACTCTGATCATGCATTCATTTCGCTGATTTGCCTGCAAGCTTTTTGAAATGAAATTTCCTGCCAAAACACAGCATTTTTAAATGATCCGTTCCCTTGGCACCTGTGATAGATTCAAACTTCGAATGAACCTAAGCCCAAGTCACACAGTGACTGCAAATTTCCCGTGTTCGAGATCAACTCCCAGTGAAAGTCAAATGAGGCTCAAATGGCCACCAAATGGCCTACTCTGAATAACCCTAATCACCAAGCTAATACTGTCATTATCGCTGTAGAATATTTCTTTTTCAACTTTTCCCAGAGCCAGGTATACTAATTTTGTTTCTGCTGCTTGGGTGATTCTCGCTAATACAAGCAAAATATCCAAGGGTCCACAGAGGGCTGCCGTATTAGGGAAAAATACCAACAATTTTTGGTTTAAACTACCAAATTTTGCAATATCCTAACCTAACGACATATTTGTGCGGTGAATGCACGGTCGCGTATTTTGGCCGACACGCGCAGCCCTACCACCAGCACTGGCTTTGACCTTACCTCGGTGCAAGGGTTACACTGGAGTTCCAACAGGGTAACGTTGTTGCAAGCTGTAATGTTAAGACCTTGCCTATGATCTGCATACCTGCGGCGCTTCACTTGTTCACTGTGAACTGTGGGATCTGGCGCTTATTTAAATTGTCGACAGCAAGATACATTCTTTTCAACAAAGAGTAGGAAAAGTCGAGCACTAGGAAATGAGGACGAAATGCACAAAGTTGTTTGACCCAGACAACCGAACGATCATAAAATTTAATTCATCACCGAGACAGGTGCAATCAGACTTATTGGAATAGCCTAGATAGATTTAATGATACTCATAAACTCAGGGGAAATTACTTCACTTGGGTCAGAGTGAATTTCAAGAATCTCCGCCGCGAATCGAAATGGAAACGAGAATTGATCTCCTTGGAGTTCACCTAAGGCAGCGCATGTCTTGCGCACATCACAAGGTTCTACAACTTCAACTGTTCCATGACCATAGACATAAACTTAGTCCCTACTTTTTTACCTTGAGACAACTGTAAATACCACTTCTCTTTGCTCCATCCCTCCTCTCATACTAACTTATTCAATATACAGCCTTTCCTTCTATTAGCCAAATTTCGAAGATAAGCAGTTGGGGTATTCATTCCACACAACGACAGCCATACATTTTACGCAGAGTCATTTGAGGAGCATCATATATATGTCAGGAACTGAAGGAGTTAGATTCGCGAAACACCTTCGAAAATCTTCGCGCACTCATAAAATATTTCCGCAGCTCACATAAATCCCTCTGGCATTGCAAAAATTTCGACATTCAAACAGAATGTTTGCGGCGATATGAAGGCGTCTCATCCCTACGCATATTATTTCGAGGCTTTCCCTTTCCCTTTATTTTTCGTTTTCCCTTGTCATGCGGCGACATGCATGCTGATTTCCAGGCCCTGAATAGTATGGGGATTTGCTGAACTTTCACCTTCATGGGGTGCAAATATTTACATCCAGAGCCATATCGGCAGGCTGTCCAGATGTAGTGAATGCATAAATTTTCCCCTCCGCAAAAGAAGATTAACACAAATTATATTAGAGGTACAAGTGACAGCAGACAGCTCATCTCGAAGACTCTGTTGATCAGGACCATGCGAAAATAGACAGGATTTGCCTCTGAAACAGCCCCCATCTGTCTTGTAGAAACGGCACTCGACGAGTCAGCTGGCGTGGTTCTCAGAAGTTTCATTAGCCTGCGGTGTAAGGCCTGTTGAAGCAGAAACTCCTTCGTTAGTGGAGTTTGGTCCAGAATTGGCGATGATATTTATATTCCCTGAAGCTTTTTCACAGCCCGAAGAGGGAGTTTCAGGTGTGGACATCAAAGGCGAGAGGAGGCAGACAGAGACCTTCGACATTTCAGTGGTTCTATATATACGGTGGCGTGCCAGACTTGCTCATGAATCGATGCTTTTTCGGGCCGTCTTTAAGCCACCGAAACTTTATATGCTGTCTGAAACGCAATTTGTGACCTGCTGCATCGGGAACTTAACAGTACCATGCTCATCCGAGGGGCCATTCCTCGTGCAGCCGTAGCGGAAGCTCGTCCTTTCAGTCAACACCTGTGAACCCTCGTCTACGTAAAAGATGTTACAACCCTTCAGAACAGTGCAATGAACCAGCCGCGGCAGAACAGACAACCAATGCCATCGATTTAGGAGCCCAAGACGGTCTCATCGGCTCCCCGTCATGCACACATGAAGTCAGAGCCGTAGACTAAAAAAACCGAGCTGCCTACCGCTGTAGGCACGGAGTACTTCGGATAGGTCGTCAAAGAGTGGACTATGGGCCCGAGGCGATGGTGTGTTCCGCGCCTGCACTGGGATAACCTCGGGCACCGTCGTTCAGCAAGGGCCGGTTAAACCCCCTCACAACATTGATTCCCCATTTGGGTCTACTGCTGTACAATTTCATTCAATTCGTACAAGGGGTGGACGCGTGACCCGGGTGTACGAACTTATGCTTTCGTACACCTGCTAAATTAAGGTGGACCCTGCAACATTGAGCGCTCATTTTGGACCCTAGGTTCCCTTTTTAGGGATTATTTTTGCTTCGCAGATTCATACAAAAGGTGGACAGGTGTGACATTTGGTACAAATCTGGGATCCCTGTGACACGGGACGTACGAATTGAACGAAATCGTACAGTACTGTGCAGTGAGTTGACTCTCATTAGACTCACCACGGGGACGGCACTAGGTGCTTTCAGTGGTTCTTGAAATCTATATTACAAAACAAGTACGAAGCTTGGAACTCAAACATGGCTCCGAGCAGCTCGTTTCTCAATCTTGCAAGACTTGGATGCCGGTTTTGAGGTAGATGCAGGCTGTGCAGAAACGCTCTTCGTCTGAGTAGATCCGCTCGCAGAGGGTCCAGATCCGGAGACAAAACTAGCGATCGCGGGTCCAGGGAAGACATACTGGGCGTTTGCATCGAACACGCTGGGGTCAAAAATACCGGGGTCGCTGTCGCTGTAAGCGCCTGGGATGCTCACCAGCTCGCTTGGCTGCAGACACGGATCTGCGCGCAGGCCGGGTAGAACTCTGCACCTCCAATTGATGTTGCTAGGTGAAGGGCCATAATCTCGTGACGCAGGAGGTAGTTTCCGGGTGCGAGGGTCCTAGGAATGGTTGCACTGGCTACTCCACCAGTCACTGAAACGAATAACAGATGAGAAAAACATGTAGAAATAAGTCAAACTAAGAACACACTGAGATCAGCTTGGGCCCAATCAGCGCTAGTGCTTTTCCTGCCAACTTCCTGGATCTTAAACCATTTAGCGTTTGAGATATCAAACTTGTCGCAGGTCGTCGAGCCGCAAGACGCCATGTACGTCAACATAGGCCCAGTGTTATGGGGCCACTAAAGATAACACCGAAGATCAGTAAAGAGATCTGAAAAACTCAAAAGCAATCGAAAAAAGCACCTACATGGGTGAGATCTGCAGCTCGCCAATCGAAAGTAACGGCGTCTCCGGGATTGGCTTCTGCGATGAGCGATCCGAATTCGGTCCACATGTTAAAGCTGGGTTTTTTGCTCCTTTGTTAGGGTCTTGTGTGGTGATATGGCGGATAACGCTCGCCGTGGGGTTTCCTGACGGTGGGTTTCCTTTGAACGATTTCACATTGATCGTGAGGGAGTTCAGGAAACCATGAGCCGACACGTAGGCCGCTATAAGGAGGGGGAGGAGAAGACATGCGATGTTCATTGCAATGTATGGGGACGCGAAAATGTGGGATCTGGTAATGTGATTTAAAAAGTTTGAATAATACACTTGGGTCGCTCGGCGACACCTAGAAATCCGTAAAAAGGAAATGAGATAAATGACAAGCTGGGTGTGGTGAGTAAGAGCCGACCTTGTTCTGGCTTGGCTTTATAGTCGGGAGTAACTCCCACGCGCCACCAACTATGAAAGAATGTCCCTTGGGCCACAGGACATTCGACGAGAGGCATGACGTGTCAGGGTACCAAAAACGGTTGTTTATAAACACAGGCGCACGAGCTCGAATTTCGGAATTTGCCTATGTTTTGCGAGCAGCTGTAAAAACGGTAAATAAACGAAATGATTGGAGCCTTAAGTTGATCCCTTGGCCTCTCGGTTTTTCTCCAACCCCGAACAAGCAGGCGCGTGGACTACTACTCCACGGAGATCAGGGATTTTGTTCATCGCCGTTGAACGCACTCGACGGACATGAGATGGAGGGACTGTAAATATATAGTGGTTTCTAACTAGAAGAAATTTTGCATAATCGTTACTCTTCTACTAAAGGTACATTATGTGTTATTGGAAGCGCATTTTAAAGGTTGCATAAATGTTTTTTAAGCTAATTCAACTCACGCAACATATCAACCTTTTGTGCGACCGACCACAAGCGAGACACATTCTTCAACCATCCATGGGGGGGATAGGAGATACACCCCACTGTATAAACCTAAATTCGCAGCATGTTTTCGAGATTGGAAAACGATTTTCTCATCTAGCTCAAAAACATATGCTTCCACCACTGGAGATGCTTTTATGGCGGCAATTTCATCGACGAATGACCGGTTCTTGAGATATATTAATTCTGTGCACATTTTATAGGAATCAATAAATACAGACCTCCGAAGAAACATCATCACAAAGACCTCGCTGATTCCCCTTCTTTCTTTCTTCGCACTTCTTACAGCGACGCCGACGACGTATAGGTAGCTTTGTGAAATCTATGTGGCGGATACCAGTAGGACTGCGAGTATCATACTTTTCTGACATTTCTGACATAGCTTTCAGCTTAAATATGTTCCTGTACTGAGAAGAGATAAATACTAGGAACTAGAGGAACTGGACTGACTGTTCTTCAAACCCACACGACAGCGTGTTTTTGGATGCCCGTTCGATGCCTCTAATCAATTTATATATAGTGGCTCTCAATATGAAGACCCCGAGCGCAGGGAATGGCTCGGTTAAGCACCGCGTTAATCTCCTCCCCGGTGTCGCTCGTTCGCACGCTTTTAACAAGTTCCTACGGAGTCTTACCGCGCCGTCAACAGATTTAAGGTGTCCGCGTGCATTAACTACCCGACATCCGAAGGAGTGTCTAGCTCGCTATTCAAGTATTATCCAGTTATGTCTCGTCGGCTGTAAGGACTTTTGGATGCGAAACTCGAGGAGTACCCGTTTCGTATCAAACTAATACACCCGGTAACCCTTCACTTTTTCGAACTACTTCAAGTTCTTGAACATACACTTCTAGACCCTTAACAGGGGCAGATGAACTTGGATAAAGTAGAAGATATAAACAGGAACTGCACAAGTAAGTTATGCCTCAAAACATGGGACACCTTACATCCAAAACCCTGGTCAGATGCATCTCAATGATTTCACAGAGTCGTCTTATCCTTCGGATCTGTCAATCCAATTTGATGTAAAATCGGCCAAACAAATCCGTACTGAACGAGGTACTAAAACAGCACGGACGTATTCAAACGGTTCTTTTCGGTTAATAAACTCTTCTTAAATTTTTTCCTGCTCAAAAAATCATCTTGTGGGTGTTGACGCAAGGAATTAGAATTGGGCTCCGTTTAGAAAGAGATCTTTGGTTGTTCAGAGGTTGGATTTTATTCGGTTTACCTTCTTCCTCCCACCTCAGCGGCATTGTATCAATATGTGGTAAGCGTGATTACCTCTTGACCCAGAGTTTGAACTAGTTTCGTGATAGGAGTTTATAAAATACTTATTTCGTTGTTTTGCACCGCCTGAACCGGATGCAAGGTCGACCCAGCTTTCAGACAAGGCAAAAACAGTGGCAAAAAGCATTGAGAAACTGATTCCAGTCTACAGTTCTGACAGTACGTCCTAGTTTGCAGACTGGCCCTCAAATTTCTCGACAACAATCGAACGCCCTCTGATGAGATATTTCGAGCACTCGAATAAGGTTTCCAGGAGCGTTGAAATCACTCGGGCTAGTATTAATTTTGCTTGTACTAATACTGACGTGAATTAAGCCGATTACCCCTCTCCGCTGTCCACCTACCCGCTGTCCAAGGAGAAATATATTTACAAGATTATGCCGGATGGAAACTGCATACAAGGCAGTCCTACAAGCCGAAATCAACGCCGTTTCTCTTATCACGTGTGATGAGGACATCATTTAAGGAGTACCGAGAGTGACCAATCCCAGAAAGTTCTGAATTCCGAGAGTCCGATTGTCCGAACGTCCACACCAAGAACCCCGGGCATTCGTCGATTTTCGTCCGGATCGCTGGGATCTGGCCTTTTCGTGCCCTAAAAATCGCTGCAGGTGAGGTAGGAGGGTCCCAGAGTGCATGAAAACGAGATATTAGGATGAAAACCAACGGTGACGACGGGGATGACTCAGTGGTTTCTCACTCATGCAAAAGGCCAAGAAAACAAAAAAAAATAGATATCGTACATACAAGTCCAAACAGAACCGGAGAAAGCACATGAAAAACGTGTTCTAAAGCTCGTGCTCGAACCCACAACTTGCAGGCTTGCACCGCCCACAGTCAAAATAGGAGATGTGGTTAAACTGTAGCGGCTGTGAATTTCCGCGACAATACATCTATTTGATATAGTAACTAGCACTAGTAATTTTGATTTTATGTTGTGCTCACAAGCGCCTTAGTTCTGACACGGGCGTTCACTTGCTCTGTTCAAGTGTTTTTACAGGCTACTGGGTCATTGTTGTGAAATAAATTTAAAATAAGATAATCTAACGTGCCCCTGCTGCACTACTTTGTACTATAAAGCTAATCGCCTGTGCGAATGGCTTGTTATTTAAACAGTTTCAATGTGCAGTATGCGCTGAGGCGGTCATGAGAGTGGGGCGGCAAAATCCGCCGCACTGATCGCCGCACTTTTGATGGTGCACTTTCCATGATCCGGATGCCCTCCGGCTCCCGGCCTTTTCGAAATTTGAGTCGATTTTGTCCGGATTGGCCACCGGCTGTTTTCAAAAATTTTGTCCGGATGGGTATCAGGGTGTGCCTGCTATTGCAATGGGTCCTCCACACCATCCAAATGAGTGGCTGACCATAGATGTTAGATCTCGTGACCAGTGCGTACGCCTCCTGCGTCGACACGTCGTATTTGAGTATCTGGATTGACGTTCTGGAGGTCGCAATCCACCGAGGGTCTATATATACAGATACAGTATATTATAGAGCATATACCCTATATATATGGTAATATGGTTTTTCTACATGGTATCGCAGACTGTCCACCATAATTTACCTTGTATGTGCTTCTGTGCTGATATCTACTTGAGTATTATATCCCGATGCTCAAACTTGTCAAAAATTCATTTGTAACTCTTCAGTTTGCCTAGTGGTGTCTGCCTGGCCCGCTCTGCTAATGATCCAAACTTCACAATGGATACGAGACTATGGGAGGTGCAGAAATTTGCTGCAGATTTGGCCCAAAAATATCAGATTTAAGGTGGGTCAACCATTGTAATGCTTTGGGGACAAAAAAAATAGGACCAAGGATCAATCATGGTGAAGAAAACATGTATTTCAGGGAACTGTATAGGGTAACTGTATATGTATACATATACGGATATGGTATATACCATATATATACGGTATACTATATGGTATGGTTGGAGTCTTAGTCGCAATATCGGCGCATCGCCGTACATTTATTGTCCCCGCCATACATAGGTTCCTCAAAGTAGCCATTTTATTGCAATATCTGTACGAAATTTTTTTCTGAATGGGTGTTTAATTCTTTCATGCTTCGATACTTGTAGTGTCGCAGACCAACAGTGCAAATCGCCATGTACTAAGGTTCCTCAAAGCGATGAATATCTTGCAAGCAACCATAATGTTATTGTTTTCTCGTGCATTGAAGTCGCCTGCTGCGTCGTCGTTTGGTATACTCATTCAATATCCAATATTAAGTTATTAACCTATGAGAATTTGTTCTTGGACACCCTTGAGTTTCCCTAGACAGGGAAATACGAATCCTCGCTTAGGCGTTAATCTATACGCACTCAACCAATACGGATAGCTGTTAATAATTGTGCAGCATGTGGCAGGAGGTAGGCATGAGGTCGCGCGACTGATGTGGTATGCCAGTAGTTCGGACAGTGTGGAGTGTGGACTCTCGAAATACGGGAGGTCCTCACCAATCTGAGCCGAACTGAACAAGCGGCTCGGAATTGGGGTGTTCCGGGGAAACTAGGGGGTAGATTCCGGTGGGAAATTAGTAATTACGGCGGCACGCATACTTTCAGATCGATGTTTGCCTATTTTTTCCCCTTCAGCTTGCATGCTGTAATGGCATCGTAATTTTTCCCGGGTGCAATTTGACTTGGACTTTACCCCTGTGCATTTGTCGATTTGCTGAAGCACGTGCTCTGCCAACTTTGGCTTTTTCAAGTTCGCGTTCGTTTGATTGTCTTTCTGTCTCCCATCACCTTCCCTTGAACCATCCTCATGGCTGCCGCCCCTTACTTTGGGTCACCTCCTGTCCACTTTTTCCTCCAGCTATTACCGCATGGAGGTCTGTATGATATCGTAAGCTGAAAGCTCTGGTTGGGTAGTGCGCGATTCAAAGAAAGCCGAAGGTACATGTGGGAATCACCCAGGTTCGTCTATCTATCTGATCGTATTGACTTGGTCCTATTCCTTACGTTGTGAGTGCTATGACAAGGCGACTTCCATCCCTCTTCCATGCACTACTAACCTACACCGCAGGAGACCAGGGCAACGCTTCCAATCGTGGATATTGGCGCAAATAGTACAATGTATCAATACTGCAGGAGAATATTTGATACTATTTCTACCTATGAACAATGAGGGGAACCTGTTCGTGGGTAGGAAGTGAACAACCTCGAAAGCAATCTGATTCACACTATCCGGCGAGCAAAGCATAAATTCGACCAGTCAAACTAAGATAATTTGAGCAGGCAATACAAGGTTTCGAAACGTTGAGCCAAACGACCGTGCTTGCAGAGCGCGTGCTCCATGAAGATGAAATCAAAGTCGTACATGTGCTGAATCTCTTTCGGGATACGTAAGAGAAGGCGCTGGTGGAGGTCGACGAGCGCGTCTTTGAGGGTGTCCCGGTCTTGGACGTGGTAGTCGAGATCGAGGAGCCCTCGCGATCCACCCTCGTTGACCTTGTGAATCATATATGCCATCTCCTCCGCTGTCGGTTTGGTGGTGACGCCGGCTTGAGCGTAGTCGACGAGGAGCTGGAGCAGGGTGAGAGGCCCGAAAGCCCTGAATCGGTTGTCAGTGTTGGGGTCGAGTCTCTCGTCCTTTTTTCGTGTCGGTGGTTTGAGGAAGCGGTTGAAGAGGGTGAGTATGTTGGCGGGCGTCTTGGATGTGAGAAAGAAGTTGAACTGGGGGTCGTTTGCCTGCTCCCAGTACCTCGGGATGTTGCCAACTTCGCGAGCGGCGGCAGCGCTCCCGTAGGCCCTTCTGTTGCAGAAATAGTTATGGTCAGTTTTGAGTTTGTACAGCTTGCTGTAAGTGCGCTCCCACGCCGCTAAATCCTCGAAGAAGACAGGGTGACCGTCGAGCAGGTATGGGGTGTGGTGTGTAACGCCGCGGAAGACAAGGGCGCTGAACAGTCCCGCAGGGGTCCTCAGATGCTCGGGGGAGTACGGTCCTCCGGGTTGAACCATAAGGGACAGGGATGGGCCAAGCTGGCGAAAGGGAGAGTACCAGTCGAGGTCTGAGCGGACGAAGTCAATAAACTTCCTTGACTCGGCGGCGCGCTTCTGCGCCAGAGAAGGTTTGGAAGGAAGTGGAGGAAGTACGGGGAGGGGCCCAGTGAAGCGAAGAAATCAAACGGGTCGCGAGCATCAGGCGGCGAAGGCGGCATCCCGAGAGAGGGGCGATGTCAAGTACGGGGGCCGTGTAGCTGGCAGATTGCTCGCCCAGTAGAGACGACCTGGAGGAGTTGTAGACTTCCTGTGCGTATTAAGTAGAAAACCTTACCCGCGCCGTTCCATCCCTTCGTATTCCCCGTGGTCGGCTACGGGAGTTGGTTTGGTCAGGTCCTTTTTAATCTCGCGTGTCTGTGCCGCCACGAAGACGGAGGCCATCTTCTCCCCGTCCTTCTTTTCCTCTTTTCTGTTTCGAATCTCTGCGGTCGCTGGCCTAGGTTTTCTTGGCTTCGTTGGGTCGTCGTTGCGTGCAACTGCGTCTGACACCGTTAAGAAGGGATGAGAAAGGAATCCTCGGTGCACGTACGGATCCGAGTTTCTAAGTACGGAGGCGGACGCCGAGATCCGTGGTGCTCCGCTCAATCCTGCCGCCGCCTGTCTTGGCTCCCGTCGCCGTCAGTGTCCTAGCATCTCCTACGACTCACACCGCCGTCATCCTTCGGCCCTCCAAGCTGTGGTCGTGCTCCTCTCGCTGGGCGATCGACGTGCTCCCATTGTCATCGTTATCGTTGTCGTTATGCCTTCTGCCAATCCTGGTTTGGCTGACAGGGTCCGAGACGACGGCATGCTGGAGGTCGACGTCGGGCATTGGCACGTCATCAGAAGGGGAAGGGGGTGCAGGAGGCGGACGAAAATCACGGGCTCGATAGCGTTCTGTGGTGGGGGTCAGGCTGTGTGCGGGTGGGGGTGGAGGGATCGAAAGCGGTGGTGCATGGTGGTCTTACCGATGCTGGAGGGTGGTGCGGGTATCGATGTCGCGGGCGTGTGGACTACGCCGTGTGGCGAACCTCAGATGGCGGTGACATCACAACGTGATCTAATTGGTTGAGTCACTGAACCCGGTCACAGTACTCAGGGCCCATTCAGATAGATTTAGAATTCCAATGTATACGGTTCCGGCGGTGAGGTGCTAAAAACGGTCCAACGAAAGAGCGAAGCGGGAGTCGCGCACCGGCGCAGTGACCGGCTCGGAATGGTTTCCGATCTGGGCACGTGGTTGGAAAGCAGCGGCGCTTATCATCGCAAGCTAACGCTTAGACACGCATCGACACGCTAATACATTCATTAGCATGCTCTCACACGACAGAAGTGGAGAAGCTGAAATGGGCCAGCGTGCGAGAATTCTGTTATTCTTTCACTCCCTAACTTGCCTCTTGGCCCCTAATTTTTTTGCTTGAGCCCACTGAAGTGTCATCGGGCTATGACACTCATGAGCCACTGGACCCTAATCCTAGCATAAGACTCACCAGCGGCCTTTTCTTTCCGGAAAGTGGAGGGAGCTACGGCACGTATCAGCTATTTCCAGCATGGAACTCACCTCTATTTGTGGGACCTCCTCAACCGTCTCCTGGTCCTTCGAGGCACGTTCCAGTTCCCAAATCTCCTGAATCTGAGCTTCATCTTGTTCCAAGCCCTCATCGAATGTAAGATGCTGGACATTTGGAGGTAATTCCAAACATCCTATATGTCCATACCTGCCATTGGGAAAGCGGACCCTCAAATTGTGGGAATCTGGAATATGAAGGATCGGGTTGCGGCACCCAGGACACGTAGCACGACGTCCTCGGTCCAGGACCATACAAACTTTTAACGCCTCTGACATATCGGTATCACCGTCCTCATCACGAGGAGCGGCACTACTTTCCATCTGGGGATTATTTAGATGAAATAAAACCTAGAAATGTGATGAAAATATCGCACTGGAGTCCGTGATACTTTCTCCTCGATAATAGTTTTGGTTCGGCTGACAAATGCAACTGGCGCCTAGAGACAAATGATATGTATAAGGCAGAACAGACAAGAAAGCAACAATTCATACTAGCGGAGTTCCTGCACACTGTCCTACCTAGTGAGGATTTCGATCAAAGTAGGTTATGAAAAAAAATAGAAATGTCGCACTGTGATCCTAGGTGTTGCCCAACTGCTTCTGCTCTGTCCACTTGGGGCTTTCCCCTTACCTTTCCCAGCATTGCTGGGTTGTTCGAATTGAATTCTTATGGCAACAAGGACCAGCCAGCTTCGTTTACTAGCTCGATCAGTAGCGTCCCTGAGCCAAACATTGCCACGTCGCCAAATTGACCTGCCAGATGGCCGACCTGACCCGGCCACAAAGTGAACTTGACCACATCAACATATCAACAGATAGCTCAATCCAGACATCAATGATCGAATAGCCGACTATATGTGAACTGTGAACTTGACTGCATCATCAGATCGCTACGTTCGTCATCAATAAACTGTGATTTAATTACATCAACTACCACCTACAACAATTCCAATGATAACAAGATGGAGGGCATACTGTGAGGGCAGATACCTGAGCGTATAGATTTATATAAGGTGCATCTACTAACTTCTCTGACCTGGCGATTACTGATGATACCTTGAAGCATCGCGCAGTATACCCCTCTGCATCGATCTCTTGATGTGAGCCGCCTGAACGAGCAAATTTCCAACATGTTATAGTATCATTCAGCACCAGCACTTTGCCTCGTCGAGGCTTGTCGTCTTCATGATGGTGAGCTCACCGTAAGCCGCCATCGATGGCGCTGCGCAATCTATCGCCTGCTGACCAGTGACGACGGCGCCGCCGCCGCATTCCCAGCATGATGCTGTCATGGCGCGATTTTGGGTTTTCGCGCAAGCCATTCCAAAAGCGCCGGATCACTCTCAGGGCACCTGTAGGCACCCCATTTCTAGATGCCCAGTTTCTGC
>JABCKI010006053.1:0-16307 GCA_018282025.1 Sphagnurus paluster
ATACAGAGGTGGATTTCAAAATCGCCATTAGTTGTGCAGTAAGTGCGGAATCTGCCAGGTTAAAGACAATATATCTTCTGATTTGATGGGATATCTACTGATTAGATAAGGATATATAAGGAAATGATGGGCCATCAGGACCCTTAAGGGTCCAAAATCCACTTTTGGGGTAGGAAAAAAATTCAAAGTAAAAATTTCGAGATATGGTCGTGATGGTCGGATTCTACTCATCAATCCGCGTCGATTCCGATGGTTTTTGGACTTTTATGACCATTTTTGGCCGGGTATAACGGTTCTAAATTTGGAGGTGCCAAGAGGTTGATTCTTAGTGTTTTGCATTGTAATACGATCCAGTCCTCTCTGCTATTGGCGATCGCTCTGTTATGACGGTCAAAAAGTCTTGTGTCATTTGAGTCGTCCTATGACCCTTCGTCTGGATCCACTGACCATGCCTTCTGGCGGCTAGATCTGCTATACTTACCGTAACATGTGATTTGACTGGGCTCGGTTTTGAACTTTGAAGTGATACCCCCTCGTCTTTGTTTTGTCCCAAAGCAACCACAGTGAATCCCTTGATGCACCATCTCCCTGATTTACGTCGCATCGTGACGAGCCATGACGAGTTAGGAACAGCGATCATCGAGAGTGATATACATGTGATAGCAGAGGTACCAGAGCCTTTCCTGAAACCATCTCACCGATGAAAACCAACGACAGGAAATGTCTGATATGGGGGGAGTGAGGTCTGCTGCTATCTGGGTAACGACCGACTCTGTTCCGACTAACGACAATAATAATCCGTGCGTGTTAATATTCGATGTACTTCCATGACATAGAACGGTATTCTAGGGATGATGGCGCTGCTCGAAAGATCGATAACTCTGCAAACTTTGGACTTGTGCATCCCAATGGTGCCAACTTGAGATTCACTGATCTTGCACCGGGAGCAATCACCCCTATGGTTTGTGGTTACTGACTTGATCTATCTCTTATGACTGACGAACATTCAGCATCGGACTTTATCTCTGGATTACAACATTCTGGGTGAGTACATCCTGGACTCGTACCAATGCGGCTGTGGATACATATCACTACCTTTCACAGTCCAAGGGGAACTCATCTTAATAGCTGAAGATGGTACTGAGAAACACTTGAAGAATCCTGGCGATACAGTTATACAAAAGGGTGCTCTACATGCATGGAGAAATCCTTCCACAGGTTGGGCTAGGTGGGTAACTGTTCTAATCGCGGCGGAGCCTGTTATCATCAAAGGCGAAGCTTTGGGACCGGCCTTTCTGTCTCTTGAGGGACAATAGTAATGTTCCAAGAAAGTAATTTAGATTCGTTTTAGAAAAAAATACCGGTACTTTGTTGAAGTATTTCATTGGAGATTGACAAAGAGACCTCCATCAACCAGTAATGAAGCTCCCGTCACATACTTTGCAAGATCGCTTGCCAGAAATACCACAGGTCCAGAAATATCGTCGGGTGCTGTATAGGAGATCACTCAGATTCAACTAAAAGCAGATAGTCGACAGCTTAATCACCTCCGAGTCTTTTAAGCACAGTGCGGTTTACGGTATACTCGCGTTTCTTTTCATCGGCAAGGTCTTCCTTGTTAATGTCAGTCGCAATAGTTCCGGGGAGGATGGTATTTGCACGTATGCCGTATTTTCCTAGAGCGATGGCGCAACTCTGCATAAGAGAGAGAATTCCGGCCTTGGTTGGGGTATAGTGGCTGAAGGGCATAATCGCATCGGTAGGCAGCGCTGATAGGGTGAAATACCATACCATTGTAGTTCACCTCCTACAAGGGCAGAAATTGAGGATATACCGATAATTGATCCACCTGAGGGGGATTGAACCTTCATCTGATTGGCAACAGCTATGCGAGTTGTTGAAGACCGTGAAGACACACTAGAGACTGACGGGTGCACCTTGGACAATGTAGAAAGATCCGTCTAGGTTCACTTGCCGTGTTCGTTCCCAAGTTGCATGGGGCATAGTCAGAAATTCTGCAAACGGACAGATACCAGCATTTGACACAAGAACATCGATTCGACCAAAGGCCTTGATCCCGACCTCCACGATCTATCATCAAAATATTTATTAGACGGTCGATCTTGTCGGAGAATATAATTATATTGACCTTGGCTGAAGTAGCAGGATCTGCGATATCACCTGAAACAGTTGCTACCTTCGCGCCACCCTTTTCAATTTCTTTGCGAAGAGTTTCGATCTCTTGTTCTGTTTCGCCATCTCCCAAGTAATGCAGAATCAGAGCTGAGGCGCCATGCTTGACGAAATCCAGGGCGCTACGTATCAATTAGACTTGAGGCATAAACAGAAGGAATACGTTAGCTCACCAAGCGCGACCAATTCCTCTGGAAGATCCTGTTATGCAAACAACTTTGTCCGCTACAAGAGCCATGGTGCGAAAGATACAGATGGATAACGCGCTAGCTGAAAATCGAGTTTCGAAGCCGTGGCGGATACGTCGGGCCGATGCATCTGCCAGAATATAGATGCACGACCACCTGAACATCTTGGGGTTGCAACCCATGACATGGCGTTCTTCCGAATCTTGGTCCTGGTAATAACATGCATTATGTTCGGCGCGAATTCCGGAAAAAGGAAAAAGAAGAGTTTTAAATGCAACAGGTTGGAAACAACCCACAATTCTAATTCTTGTCCCCAAACAACCAAATCCGCTAAATCCAAATGTCTGCTAAAATGTAAGAATTGAATCACATACGTATAAAGAAGTAACTTGGTTGATACCACCCAGATATTATGACTCGGACGCGAACCTCGAGTTGTTGCAGGACAAGCGGGTTGTGTTCTTGGGGTAAGAATGGATCCGAAACACACTTTGGAAAACCATCCAATCGATTTTGATAGGTTCGGAAATCAAGGCGCTGCACAGGCTCAAAACCTTAGGGATAGCGGTATCCCAAACGACAACATCTTGATCGCCAATCGCGAGGATTCCTACGCTGTTGATGCGAAATCCAGGGGCTTCAAAGTCGAGCACGACTTCGGGAAAGCTGGAGCAGTGGCTGATGGTGAGGTCCCTTACTAGAATGTCGACGGGCTGTTAATTTGGGGTACATCAGTGCTCTTCCTCTTAATACCTGATCAGGTTCAACCTCGAGTATTCAATGAACAAGTGGCCCCATCGTTGAAAGAAACAGCCACGATCGTTATAGCCAGTGGATACAACGTTTTCTATAAACTGCTGAATTTCCAGCTGAAGCAAGATGTAGTCATGGTCGCCCCCAGGTCAGTATTTGTCGAACAAGATAGTGAAAGCGTTGACTCAAGTTCGAGGATTGGTAAAGAATGATAGGTTCCTCCGTTCGCTCCCTGTATGAAAAGGGGAAGGGTTTCCCTTGTTTCGTATCAGTCGAACAAGACGGGTCTGGTAATGGATTGCATACAGCGTTGGCTCTTGCACGCGCGATTGGAGCTACACGAGCAGGCGCGATTTCTTCGTCTGCTCGTGAAGAAACGGCAATGGACCTTTTCGCAGGTAATTCTAGTGATCGGAACTTGATTTTGACTAATAGTAGCTATGATCAGAACAAGCATTGTGGCCTAACATCATCATGCTCTTTAGGTAGGGTTCACTGATTCAATGATTTTATCCTGATTTGAAAATTTATATTCGCAGAGAGGCTTTTAGTGTCCTCAAGGAGGCCGGGTGTTCCGACGAAGCGCTCTGCTATGAGATGTGAGCCTACTTGGATATGGAGCATCACAAATTCACTTACAATAATATTTTTTCAAGGTGGATGTCGAAGGAACCTGCAGAAATTTTCGAGCGTGCAGCAGAAGATGGTTTTATCCAGCAAGTAAAGAATGGGTACATCATCCTTATGGTAGCATGGAACTAAATTGTCTGCAGTTAAAGCATCATTCGTCGGTATCCCAATTCGGGCAGCTAAGTGGTGCATTGGCACTGGATGGCGTAGCCACCCGGCAACATTTCAAGGACATCCTGTATAATCAAGTACGTTTTGAGAATTATTCTACAATTGTAAGACCGATCTAGTGATGCATTTTACAGGTACTCAATGGAAAATTCTGCGAAGAATTCAGCAAGATAGAGGCTGACTTGGAGAAGGACGGATCTGATAATCCACTCAATGAGTTATATCGGAAGTCAGAAGAGAGTGAGTTGGGTCAAGCTGAGAAACGAGTGCGGGCCCGGCTGGCTGGCTTGCTAGCGTAAGCAAAGTGGTGTTTGTGCAGCGTTGTACTTGTACTATTCCAGCCAAACTTCAATCAACACCTGTTTTCAATTCCACCCCGTCAAAGCATTCCTCGTGGCTTCTCCCAACGGTGCAATGGACATAGACGCCTCCCCTAACCGCCACTCGTAGGTTCAATAATCATATAGAGATGACGAATTATTAAATAATAACTGACAGGTCGCGCAATCCTTCGACTGATACCCACCGTACCAGGAAATCGCACCGCTCAACCTCGAGAGACAGAAAACGCCGAGACAGGACAGATGAAGAAAGACGCAGAAGGAGCCGCAGTAAAGATAGGTACCGTGAGCGGGATCGATCTCGTGACAGGCACAGAGCAGACAGAGATCGTGAAAGGGACAGAGAGCGACGCCGTGAGAGGGACGGAGAACGAGGACACCGGGGTGATAGGCCTCGCACGCGAGGTGAAAGTCGTCACCGTGAACGTGACAGAGAGGACAGAGATAGAAGGCGCAAAAGGACGGACGATATCGACGATTCTAGTGACCATGGTCGTTCGAAAAGGAAGCGGCCAGAGGATGATTATGCGCACGCTCCACCACCACCTCCCTCAGGTGCGCCCCCACCCCCACCGCGTGACAGTCCAAGATCTGCCCGAGGAGACCGTTCCATTGACTACAAAAATGGAGATAAACACCAATCCCCTGTAGGTCTCCGAGACGAGTCCTTACGATATGGCTTGGGAGATGATCCTCTGGATCGTCGACACCGTACAAGGAGTCCCCTTCCACTTATGAAGTGAGCTATTATTTTGACATTTCGACAATCTACCCATTCACCTCTCCAGGAGGGCCTCCCCCGTTTACGAAGCGCCTCAGGAAGAAAATTACAATCCGGATGAACCCAAAGAGGATGATTCTGAAGCTCGATCCGTATTTGTGTCGCAGCTCGCAGCTCGTCTCACTGCCCGAGACCTGGGATACTTTTTCGAAGACAAACTTGGCGAAGGAACAGTTATGGACTCTAGGATTGTCACAGATAGATTATCCCGCCGTTCAAAAGGGTATGTCAACTTTGCAAAGGAATGCAATCACTCTCCGTCTCACTCCTTTCTGACAGTATCGGCTACGTTGAGTTCCGTTCTATTGATCTTGTCGAAAAGGCAATTGGGCTTTCGGGTACAGTTGTCATGGGTCTCCCAATCATGGTGCAATTGACCGAATCTGAGAGAAACAAGCTTCATCCAGGAGATGGGTACGCCTACATGACTTTTCCAATTGCCCGTCCGCCTCACGTCCCCATCCAGAAACTTAAATCTTCCTCCAGGCGTAAGCGCCCCACATGGAGCCATGCAGTTCGTCAATCTCCAAAACATTTTCGCATATACGCTGATTTTCGAGGTCGAAAGGTTATACGTTGGGTCCTTGCATTTCAACCTTACGGAATCCGATATCAAACAGGTATTCGAACCTTTTGGCGAACTTGAATTCGTCGACCTTCACAGGGACCCCATGACTGGCCGTAGTAAAGGCTACGCATTTGTCCAGTAAGCTCATCCGATGTAGCATACGATCAGCTGATGCTCAAGGTTTAACGCAGGTACAAGCGAGTAGAAGACGCCAGAATGGCGTTGGAACAGATGGAAGGATTTGAGCTTGCTGGTCGCACAGTTCGTTGTTTCTTCTGTTGATCATGAAGTTATAATGGTCTTGAATATTCACACAGCTGCGCGTTAATACTGTCCATGAAAAGGGGACAGCCAGATACACACAACAGGACTCTTTGGACGAAGCTGGCGGTGAGTATCAATAAGCTTTAACCATGATAGCCTCTCATTCATAATACAGGTGGTAACTTGAACGCTGCGTCCCGTCAAGCACTAATGCAGAAACTCGCTAGAACTGAACCCACCATATCTAGAGCAGAACCCTTGTGAGATTAATTTCCAATTAGGTTGAATTACTATTGATCAAGAAAATCTGTAGAGCCAAACCGACGATTACTCAATCCATGCAATCACGTTCTGTTCTACTGAAGAACATGTTTGATCCAGAAGAGTATGTTTTATTTTCCATTTATACTATTATGTAAAATATTTATCTCGATCTACAGAGAAACAGAACGTGATTGGGATAGAGATTTAGCTGATGATGTCCGAGGCGAGTGTGAGGAAAAATATGGTCCAGTGGAAGCTATCAAAGTGGAGAAAGAAACCCAGGTAATTCCTTTCTATCTCTAGAGTTGGGAGTGCTAAGATCGTGGAATAGGGTGAAATTTACGTCAAGTTCGATTCCATCGAAACTGCCAAAAAAGCCATCCAGGGTCTTCATGGTCGATGGTTTGGTGGAAAGCAAGTCTCTGCCACCTTCATTTCGGATGCCATCATGCAGGCCCACCGCTAGGCAACTCTTTACACATGGATATGCACAGACGGGTATCCACGCTTTTTCTATCAATTACTAAACAAGCAAAACAGATTTACCATTGTCATCGTTTGATCTTCACCATTCTTCCTCAGTACTTCTTATCTCAATTTCTCGTGTCGTACAGATGCTAAACCCTTGATCCCGGACTGGGACGATCCAGGTGTCAAGATGTAGAGGCAGGTTTCATTGCTGGTGTTTTGGGTGTCTTGTTGTGTTCCTTTTCTCAAATAACCTCTGCGTTAGATAACAAAACATGATTCCCTCGTCTGCCCAAAGTTGGACGTCGACGTTGCCACTAAGATCATTTCTACTGACATGTATCGTATGCAAGTATCAAGATTCTACACTCACTCTGAGGTTGCTGATGGAGGATACAGGATGGAGGGTATCAGAGTATCTACCTCTTCTGCACTAACTTGTGCTTGTGACAGTCCGTCCTTGAGTAGATCCACAATAAATAACAGTGCATAGTGATAACAGAAACGCAGCTGAAATATAAGTACACGCTACGGACCGGAAGCCGAGGCTCCAACACTGGGTTCTTACTTGATAGCATTACCTTCTGCCCACGTCTGATCCATGACTATCGCCCAGACAAAAACCCCGTATCAGTTCTTGGAAGGGCCCCAAAAGGCCGCTCTACTCGAGGAGTTTCACAACAAGGCTCTAAATACACTGAGAACGCCAGCAATGATCATTGACAGAAGTATTTTCGCAGGCAACTGTGATAACATGCATTCAAGGTCAAAAGCCTGGGGAGCTGGCTTTCGCGCACATCTCAAAACGCATAAGGTATGTTGCATCGTCTAATATTTATCCGCACTGAATCATTCGTCAGTAGACCGTGGAGGGTACACGGCTTCAACTTCAGTCTAAAATTGACAGGACACATGCGGTTGTAGTATCCACCCTTATGGAAGCCTGGGAACTGGTCAATGCTGGTCTTGTGGCCGATACGACAGTCAACGATGTTAGTGAAATTATGTGCTAATTTTATCAAGGTCTTTTATATCAGCGCAGATTCTCTACGGCCTCCCTGTGGCAGTTAACAAAGTCCAAGATCTATCAGACCTATGGGATGTGATGTCAAAAGATGGGGGGATAGTTCGCTTGCTTGTGGATCACCCTGAACAAGTCAGATTTCTCGAGCAGTTTGAAACTAAGCGCTCCAAACCTAGGCGCTGGTCTGTTTTTGTCAAGGTCGACGGAGGACAAAGGTTACCACCTGGATTACCTCCCAGGGTTTTGGCTAAAATTCGGATAACAGACGTGCTGGTGTTTCGACCGAATCACCCCTATTCGGCGAACTGCTGTCAGCTCTTTTCATATCTCCAGCAATATCTGTCTTCGGCTTCTACGGACATGCAGGAAATTCTTATGCCTCGAAGTCTTCTTCGGAGGCATCTGCGTTCCTTTCAGCTGAAGTAGAGGCGGTGAACTGCGCTGCCGAGGTCGGTCTGAGATATCTTTCAATCTCACCGAATCGAGAATTCCATCAACAGCCTTTTGTTTTGTCTGTGGGTTCTACTCCAACCGCTCATGCGGCAAGCAGTGAGACGAGGGACTTGTTATCGAGTCAATTGCACGGTATCCTGGAGCTCCATGCTGGTTAGTAATTTACATGGGCTTTTTGTGCTTAATTTTATTATTGCCATGAACCAGGAAATTATCCTATGCTCGATCTACAGCAACGCCACACCGGTATGATTGATGATGAGTGCATCGCTCAGCGGGTCCTCGCCACAGTTGTTTCATACTATCCAGGGAGGGGTGAATCAGGCAGCGATGAAGCACTGATCGATGCAGGCGCCATTGCTTTTAGTAAAGATACGGGCCCCTTGGGGGGATATGGAGAAGTGATTGGAAAGGATTGGCAGGTAGGCAGAATCTCACAAGAGCACGGTGTCCTCGTCAGAAGTTCGGTTGTCACCGATGTTCGTGCCAGAGAGACCCTAGAAATCGGGAGTATTGTGGAAATCGTCGGGCAGCATGCTTGTCTTATTGCGGCGGTCAGTGCGTCGTGCTATTGTAAACGCTTGAGCTGATATGAGGTAATGTACACAGGCTCATCAGTGGTACTACATCGTTGACAAGGACTTTGAACAAGGCAAGAAAGTCGTCGATATCTGGGTTCCATGGAAAGGCTGGTAGAATTTGCAATAGATATTGAACTCATCATCAGAATTACCACATATATTTGTGTGTCGCCTACAAGTAACTCACTGTACGAAAGTTGAAAATGTAGCCTGAGTATGGTGTGGAGAGTCAGTCAGCACGTGCCCGGCTATCTAAGTTCGTCTGCAGTTCAACCGTCAACGTCAGTTAAGTACAGTCATTCGAAGCTGTGATAGCTTCTCTCCTAGCATGAATGACGAGGCAGACGCAACAGAGCTCTTGGAAACTTACGGTTCGTGCGGCTTGTATTTCTTAAACCAGATAAACCCCTGATTATCCTGATGCACAGACTTTTTGATGAAATACATTATTATTGGTACTACTGTTCTACGCAACTGCTTTTCATCCGTCCAAGCCTAAATGGTTCTTCAATGTTGCTCCAGGAGAGGCTGGAACTGGAAAATCTTGCCTCTTACATCATTTCACGCATAACTCCTGTGCGTATCGTATTGCTCGCTCAATTTCTCAGCAGCAACCCTTATTCAAGACATAGTCAAGGACCACTCTCAACACACAATCGGCGTTGAGTTTTCAAGTCGAACTGTCAGGCTTGGAGAGAAAAGGATTAAGCTGCAGGTACATATCAAGTCTTGACATTGAGATAACGATACATCAACCCACTGAATATTTTCTAGCTTTGGGACACAGCAGGCCAGGAAAGATTTAGGTGCGCCCCATTCTGATTTAGGCGTTCTCGAAATTCGTTCATAGGCTGGAAGGTCAGTAACGCGGAGCTACTACCGAGGAGCTGCAGGCGCGATTCTTGTCTATGATATCACAAAGTTCGTAAGCTATTTGAGTAAATTCACTCCCAGTATTAACTTTCCTCAGTCGAGAATCTTTCACGAATTTAAGTCGGTGGCTTGCTGATGCTAGAGCTCTTGGCAGTCCTCATCTCGTAGCAGTCCTCGTTGGAAATAAAGCGGATCGAGAGGAGGAGCGAGAAGTCGAATGGGCAGAGGCGAGCAGATGGGCAGCAGAAAACGGTACTCATGGCATTTCATAACCTTAGGAATTTGACTCTAACCCAGATCTTTCTAGACGTCCATTTCCTGGAGGCCTCCTCTTTGACTGGCGACAACGTAGAAGCCCCCTTCCTCCTCGCGGCTCGATCAATCCTTCTTTCCATAGAATCGGGTGCTCTCGATCCGGAAAAGGCTGGCAGTGGAGTTAGCTACGGGGACAGGGCTCTGAGGAGGGTTAATAGTTCGAGTCGACTTAGTTTTGGCAGCCTGAGTGGCGGGCGCAGAAGAGCAACGGTGAAACTTAAGATGAAGTCTTGGGTACCTGGAAACCCCAAGTGTTGCTAGGAGTCCCATGGGCAGAATGATGCTCACAGAGCGAGTGCTGGTTGTGAGTGAGTGCTGACTGATCTTTCTCTATTCCGATGCCTAATCGCAACGCTCATGAATCTAAACAGATTGTGCCCTTCTTGTCTGACCATTTTCCCCCATTCACGATTTCCCTGCTTTTGGCTTCCGTTCATACCCGTATGCTTTTTATACCATCCTTCATGATCTATGCAAGTGCAGTAATAATCACATCATCCCATTCACTCTTACCCAGCCATATCTAGGCTACACATTCATTTTGTTTCCCGCCTACCCTAGTTATATAGTCTCATAATTGTTGTTTGAATCATTGGATAATCTGTACTCAATCAGTTGCTGGGCAGGCATTTATTTACCCACCATTCCTTACAGAGTTTTCGGAAAATCATGTCTCACGTGGTTTTGAGTGGTGGACTGAAATCGTAAAATACAAACAATAGCAACAAATGAAAAAAAAATCGTACATGACCAATGACGAGCTCTACAGTCTTATAAGAACCTTTCAAACCTTCCCAATGTCCAACGGGTGCCTCTGAGGGATCCTGAGGGGTCTGCTGATGTTACAGACCATCTCGGCGTGAATTTTGATCCCTTCAGCACCCGACACTAAAATTTCTGTGAAGCATTAAATGAAGCTATCTAGGATGCAAGCAGTCTTGCAACAATTTATTCAGGCTGGAGTAGGTTTATTCTACTCGAGACCTAGGATTGAAGAGTAGAAAATGCGATCATATATCCAACAGGCATGAATCTTCAAGTTAGGTTTGACTTTTAATGATGGCTAGAGTGGACCGTCCGGGCGGATCGAGATAGGATCGAGATATTCAGACCCTTGGAATTTTTGTGAGACGCGTTGGAAGACTGGAAGTACGTTTTGCCATTTCGACGCGAAAAAACAGCCAGGGCCCAGCATGACCTGGATGGAAAGCCCCTTGGGTCTCCAGAGTGGGAGGCTGAACACGGAAACCACGGTAGATCTCACGTTGTTCTTTGTATGGGCCGTCTGTTAGAAGGGAAACCAGCTGGTAGTGGTGGACAGGGAGGGGGTAGACATACATTAAAAACCTTTCACCCAGGCTCCCTCCAAGACCGAAACCCTCAGGACAACGCTCTACTAAGTAATCGTCCTAAAAATTTCTTCTTGCCAATCTATTGAGTATGGTGGTGGAAATAGGTTCCTTTTGGCGTGTCTGGGCTATCCGTGCACAAATTAATGCATGATCACTCACAAAATTGGCATAACTCCTGAATCCATAGTTCCTGGAATGTGTAGGAGCAATTTCTATGACTGGAAGATGTCACTACAGGGGTTTAGGTATTTTGGGGGGGTTGTACGAATTATTTTCATTATTACGATTTTTTGATTTTCATGAACACACTTGAAGCACGTGGGTCATGATTTTCCGAAAACTCTGTATAAACATTGATCGACTGTCGTCGTTTATAAGCTACCACCAGACTTTGTGAACCACGAGTCTGGCCAAGAAGGCCCCGGGAAGCTCCACTATATGTTTGTCCGCAAGTACCGGATTTTAGGGCCCCAAAACGGCCATTTCTCTGTCCAAAAATACCGGATTTTAGAGCTTTCTGTAGGCCCCGCAGGTGGCAATTTTGGGAAATCTACCGGATTTGAGGCCAATTTAAGGTCGATCTCCGGACAAACATATAGTAGAGCTTCCCGGGGCCTGGCCAAGACGCTGTGGTGACAATACATCATGCTTCTCCATGGCGTTACCCTGGTCTATAGTTCTCTCTGACTCCTGGGATCATCCTCTTGTTATCCTCGGGCTATTCTGGCAGACCCCCACGGCGTCTGAACGTCACCCGATCCACTTGCTACGCCCATTGGGTACTTTCGGATATATTTCGAACATTTCGAACAGATCAGTGTCTAGTGTCATGTCTTCACCCAGCTTCCATCTATCGAACAACATCGGCTACAATTCGAGATCCAAGAACGAAAGAGTGACATGTCGGTTTTCGCAATGCGGTTGCCCTCATCAAATGACCCGACGTTGGTTAAAGTTTGTTGTCAATGCCCAATGAATGGACCAAATCTTTTATATTCAGTTGGAGTACAGTTAAGACTCTCCCTTTCCCATTACCTTGCTCCTTATATTGCATGGAGGCTGAGTGGCATTATTGAATCCACAGTGCCATAGGTGCTTCTAACTTCATTCAATTCACCGCGCCTACGGATTGCCCCGTACAGTCTCGATGTCTTCGCTACCTTTAACCTCAAGCAGGTCAGCGTTTGCAAATACGACGATAGCCTTCTCTTCAACTTCGAGGTCTTCCATTATAACCGGTGGTCCGACAAGCTTTACGACCTCTAATCTAGTGTCAACTTCCGCCTCAAACTCCACTAGCATCGCATCGTCAACCAGTTCCATATCGTCAACCAGTTCCACATCACCAGCCAGTTCCACGTTGTCGACCAGTTCGAGGCAGCAGTCATCAAGCTCAAACCCGGTGACAAACTCTCAGCTTCCAAACACCAATTCTGGTGAGTTGGGCCATTTGCACAACGAGCAGATATTGAGTATCTTTTCAGGGATAACAACAACGAGAACAAGTACCATCACAGACCATCCTGAATCTACATTCTCCAGTCCTGTCCCTGTTTCAGTCACAGATCCCAATAATGGGAAGGTCAGTCTTACGACCCCTGTTGCTGTAACAGTGCTCAGCACCTCGACGGAGCCTAATGGTGAATACGTTACCTACACGCATGTCATTGCCAACCCAACTGGTTGGCCAGAGGGCCAATCTTCAAAGAGAACTGGGTACCTATTTATTCCAGCTCACTAAATTTTGCCCAATGTTGACTATTTTTAAAATCTTAGTTTTATGGAAAAGAACGGAACTGTGGCGGGCGTCTTTACCGTCGTGGGCATCATTTCATGTGCGATAAGCATTTGCCTTGTAGTTCTTTTCCGCCGACATCGGCGCCGGACTCGCCGTAGGAAGTGGTTAATGACCATACAACCGCCTAGGCCCTCCGATCCCTTTGAAGATCCTCCAAACACTCCTCAGATGGGTAGCGTGATGCGCAGTCGTGAAGAAACAGCATGGGACGGCAACACGCCGTTCATTTATAGTAGCAACACAAGAAGAATATCTTCTCGTTCTGGACAGCCCCAGCCCGACGCCCCTCTCATCGACGTTGAATCCGATCTAACTCCACAAAAAGTCCCTGTACATGTTGGGCACCTATTCGATCATCACAAGTACAACCCTGCTCTTGGTTTTGGTGTTGGTTATGGTCATTCCAACGGCCAGCCCCGTGATGGCGCATCCATGGCGCGGTCAACTCCTTCAATCTACCCAGAAAGTCTGGCAGAATCGGGTGATGATAGCACATCAGATAATAATCATTCACCGAAAAGTTCCGACTACTATGCGCATCCAATTCGCAGGAACCTTACAGAGGGTGCACCCCCTAGACCCCCTCGATCACACCTTAGGGGAAGCATAAGCAAGCACATCGAGATGCATCCCATTACACCTCCTACCTCGATTTCATCTCATGTGCATTCCGTGCCTCAGAGCCCTAGTCTCGAACAAGAAAATTTCTTCACCAGGCGAACACTGCTCGATGTAAGTATCTATTTCAACCAAATCTTATGTCGGCACTGATATATTACTTTTTCTGAAGGTTCGTCGTCGCTCGGCCCAGCCTAAGGAAATAGTGGCACAAACCTTTTAAACGAATTATGCACACCGTCCAGAGAAAAGGCATCGTATACATGTATTTCTAGATCTGCAAAAAGAACATTCTTCAACGGTGCGAATACTCGGACTGCCCGTTAGTAGACATCACGGTATCAATATTATCATGGCTACTATCTTTTTACCCAGTTTCAAGTACGTTCGCCGTTATCGACCGTACGAAATGTTGGGTGGTATGAAGGTTTTTTCCGTGTACAATTATGAAAGGATCGCGTGAGGGAACGACCGTCACATAACAAAGACACAGAAGACAAGTCTATCATGCATAGAGTTTTACATCTGCACTAGTATTGTATGGATTGCTATGCCTATGAGTCCATATCATGAATGGCTGGCGAGCTGTACTGTACTGTGTACACAAAAAATGAGGGACATTTCCCAAGTCCGAACAAAGATAGCATCATAGCACAGGGAAATATATGCTGGATAAATGGCGGATAAACAGATGTCCGTTTTTCACGATTCTCGCGAAACATCGCTGACGGCGTCCGGTAAATTTCGAACCTGTGCAGTGGGCAATGAGACTGGGAAAATGTATCAATCTTCAATTACTCACCCCGAGAACAGGCCTTGAATAGTCCTCTTCGTCTCTTAGGTCTCTCTCAGAAGCACGATCTGTTTCTTCTTTCAGCCTTTGTTGAAGCCCTGGGTCTAGCCTCTCGTCGCCAAGGCCTATACCATTTGTTTGAAGGAGAGACGTAGTGCCGTTCACGGTGGTCAATATGGTTATAAGTTCTGGTGAATTTGGAGCAACGGGGGATGAAACTCTCGATGCGTTTGAAAGGCGTTGTGGATTACGAGGTGGTGGACTAGGAGGTTTGGCCGTCGTAGGTGGGGGTGGAGATGGCACAGGTCGATAATAGGATGCTAGCAGTGGCTCGTAGCTGCCTGCGCTGTGCGAAGCCGAGTGTCTTAGAGCATGGTCCCCACCAGCACCAGCACTTCCGTTTTGTTCCCTATAAGGGCCATTGAAGAAGGAAACAGGGGGATTGCTACCAGACACAGCTGCAGCATTCGGCGGAACGACATAATCATGATAAGGGTTGAAGCCTTCAGGGTCGTCAGCATAGGCCGATGTACGCGCACCACTAGGAGTAGAGCTTGCGAATCCAGAGCTGAACCTGGAGCTTGAGCGTTGCTGCATTTCGAGTCGTGCGTTGTCCAGATCGTCGTAGTCATCATCCAAAGGAGTTCTGTGGAATCCTGCAGCTGCCAGGGTAGCAGAAACGGCAGTATCATGCTCTATCCTCTGCGTACGGCGGCGACGACGAAGAGCGAACAATATCCAAAGAAGAATGGAAGCACCGGCTAGTCCAATGACGACAAAGACACCAGCCACTGCGCCGGTGTTACGGAAAAACCTGATAGGATGACTTTAAGTTGACAAAGGGAAGAATACGGTCCGCACGCACGATGATTTACTACTGTTGTTGATGTCAGGACTGAGTGTCTGGCTTACATTGGTCTCGGTGACAGTGATAACCTGACCATCGCTAGCAGTCGTGACGATAGTCGTGACAATCGTTTGTGAGATTAAACTCACGCCTCCGCCGTCTGCAAAAGTTCTGTGATTGATGGCCACGTGAGTGACGACATATGATGTAACGTTGTCGAGAAAAACATACGTCGGCAATTCACGCGTTGTTCGCGTACTCGTTTCTGGTGTTGGAGTAGGTGTTGGGGCAGGCGTAGGTGTTGGCGTTGGCGTTGGGGGTGATGAGGCTGGGTTATCAGCGGATGTGGAAGTTGACCGTGCACTGGTTGTCGGAGGGTTTGAAGTCGAAGTGGTTATGGCGGATGAAGTTGAAGGTGTTGGCGAAGGTGTTGATGAAGACGGTGGTAAAGATGTCTCTGTCGAAGAGGGCCGAGAAGATGTTGGTGAAGTGGATGAAGAGGTGGACGAAGACGTTGACGAGGTGGATGAAGACGTTGGTGAGGTAGGTGAAGACGTTGGCGAGGTAGGTGAAGATGTTGGCGATGTGGGTGAGGTTGGCGAAGATGATGACGAGGTAGACGCTGAATACGAGCTTGAGGAGCCGAAAGAACTTGAAGACGACATACTTGACAAGGTGCTCGACTCTGCCCTGGTAGAAGTGGATGTCGGGTTTGGACTGAAGTACAAAGCGTGGTATGAATAGCAATAACAATGCAATTGCAAACCAACATACGAATTCAGGGAGGTAGAGGTCGGGGTTGGGGTTTTCGTGGTGTTCGCGGATGTTGTAGCATCGACCGGGACCGACGAATGAGCCGAAGTGGAAGAGTCGCCCGGTGGCGGAGATTCGGTGGTATGGGCAGTTGCGTTGGGCGTCGTAGACAGTGTCGACATTATATTTCAGGTATCTTCTAAATCCTTAACGAGCGAGGCCTGGGAAAGTGGCCTGCTTATGTCAAAATGTTATGTAATTATCCAAACTCCCACACGT
>JABCKI010006054.1:0-16245 GCA_018282025.1 Sphagnurus paluster
CGTGACAACCGTTACATTTGGCCGCCGGCGAAGTGGCCGTGACACGTGACAGGTGAATTGAATGAAATGGCCCAGTAAGTGGGGGTTGGATTCGTCATGTTTCACTAGGTAAGTTTCATTACTTGTCATGAGTACTGCCTTTGCTCTGCTCGGATTCGAAGGATATCCGCACGTTGCAGGTTTGCTTCATTACAAAGTGACCTGAAGATGGAAGATTCGTTATCGTAGAGGTTGAGCACCGTGTCGAATTCCGCGACCCTGCCACCATCCATAACGAGCACGCGGTCATAGTATACTGCATATGATTTAGTTAAATAAAGTGAAAAATGAAAGTATAGCCTTACCGATGGTATTCAAGCGGTGAGCGATGCACAAAAGTGTTGAGTGGGCAAACTCCTTCTTGATTGTCCGCTGTAGTTTCGCATCAGTCTCGACGTCCACACTGCTCGTAGCTTCATCCTAGAGAAACTAGTTAAAATAAGCTGTAAGAAGAATGTAACCTAACTCACTAGGACGATAATAGGGCTGTTCTTGACAAGCGCACGGCAAAGCGCCAGAAGCTGTTTCTCTCCCGCACTGAAATTGGAACCTGAGATATTACTCGATGTTTAGTAACATAACCATTATATGTATTTAGCATTGCACAAACCTTCATCTCCGACCGTACAATCTAGACTGAATTTCGCTTCCGCTGCAGCATCCGTGGTACCCTCTGACGGTAATAACAAAGCACGCTGTAGCACGGCGATAAGTTCAGCATCCGTACGAAGACCTTGAGGGTCTCTGTAAAACAGTCAGCTAATCTTCTCGCAGCGATTTTAAACACGAACAAGTTATTGCGCATGGTACCGAGAAACAAGGTGCTATCTTGTGGGACCAAAGCTATCGAGCGACGCAAGACAGACAAGCCAATGTTACTGATATCGATTCCGTCAATCTCGATCTTCCCATTCTGTAGCTCGACGATTCTAGCCATCAAGTTTTTCAGTCTTCGTATATAGCGAGAAGGATAAGATCCGAACTCACCGGAAGAGGGCTTGTAGTAATGAGGTTTTGCCTATGTTTCGGCTGTCAAAGGTCGAGTAAAACATACGATGAAGTATACTGACCTGCACCCGTACGACCAACGATTCCAACCTTCGTGAAGGTTAGAGGTGAAAATGTTTACGAAATTTTAACGTTACCTTTTCTCCGGGGTTAATGGTAAAGTTGACTTGCTTCAATGTAAGCGGTAGACCTTCCCGATAAGACAGATCGACATTGGTGAACGAAATTTGACCACTCGAAGGCCAATTCATAGGTGGATCGTCAGGTGTCGCCTCAGCACGTTCGGAAGGCAGCTCTGTGTAATGTAGAACTCGTTCAACCGCATTCATGTTCTGTTCATTTTTTGCAAACAGATTGACCATCTCGGCTGTTGGAACCTGTCAGCAAAAGTAAAGTCAGGTGACCCGGATGTTCTCACCAAAGACCTGGGTGACTGGGAAATGGTCAGAGAATTCAGAAAAGGTTTGATTCATAAACGTTCAACTTACTGCCTAAAGTGTACGATAACACAACCCCGATTTTGGCAGGGCTCACTGTGTGCCGGAATCCAGCAGCAAAAAGTCCAATCCCCAAGAGTAGTAGATTGCCGAAAAGATCCAGTCGGATAGCCAGCCAACGTTGAATGGAGATGGTCATGTAATATGCTCGATTTTCTTTGTCCATTCCACATTCGGCATTCGTGATACATGTGTTCTAAGTAGGCCATATTACTCGTCAGAAATGACATATAAATATCTCGATAGACTCGCCTGTTCACGATATGCACGGATCGTCGCCAGGCCAGTCAGCGACTCTGTGAACCATGTGTCAAACATTGGTCTAAATGAGAGTGAACGACATACCTGAATACGAGCTATACATAGCAGACCGTAGCAAAGAGTCGAGCCGTTTCGTCTCAACCGAGGTGCGTCGATAAAACACAGACGAGACGTAGTAAAGCACAGCAAGCGGGGCAAACATTATTCCTAGTAAAGGGAATGTGTAGAACACAAGCGCCATAGTCCCCAAAACGGCAGCGAATGTCGATAAGAACTGTAGTATGTTATCAGCACTCGCAAAAGGAGCTCATATTCTGATGTTGACCTGCCACAGGACAATCGCTAGTTCAACATCAAGAGTATCTTGATCTTTGGAGAGTCGTGATTGGATTCTGCCTGACCGATTCAAGGCTCAGTCAATTACTTTCATCAAGTGATCGGACTACTCACCCATCGGGGTGGTATCAAAGAACGACACTGGAGATCGAAGGACACCATTTAAAGCTGCCTTGAAAAGTCTCAAGCTTGCTACCAAACCTATCAACCTAATTCCCACATCCGTCAGAGACAGTAAGATAGGTAACACGAAACATCTCCTCACGAGAAAGCGAGACTAAGAAGGAACGAGAAAAGGGCCTGCGCAGCACCTAAAACCGGTGAAAGTATATCAGCACTTGGGAAACCACAGAGGAATGATCCAATCTCACCGAGACCCGCATAGACCGCCATATACTTCCCTTGCGTGAACCCCTTTATGGTATTTCCAGTCCAAAACCCAAGGAAGAGGTTATTTCCGACTGAACTCAGACGCATCAGCCAAAAGCACCATAAACTTCTCGAACCCAAATACATACCCTGCGAGCCCTCATAAAGTACCAGGAGCACAAGAATGATGGGCGCCCAGAAGGTACCCCCGGCGTAGCGCATATACTTTTTGTACACGTCCCAAGATACTGCGCCGGTATTGCGTTCCTCGGCCTGCATGAGTACCTCCTCGACAGCCTTCTTATCGTTCTGGTCTACACCGCCGGTAGCAGCAAGTGCCTGATCGCCCAACTTGACAGCGCCTTTCTTGACTTCGAGGCTTCCGTATTCCTCCATCAGGCTTGGAAAGACGGTTCCATTTTCCAACAGTTCCTACCCACATATGCATAACATTAGTATTACCCTTTCGCTGGAAAGGATGGAGGCTACACACGTCGTAAGTTCCCTGCTCAGTGACGACACCATGTTCCATGACGTAGATGTAATCAGTCTTGTCGAGGACGTGCAAAGCATGCGTGACAAGGATACGCGTGTGATTCGAGAGAGGGCCGGCCAAGAGGCATTCCTCCAGAATTGCTTTGCCCACGAAGGCGTCGACGGCAGAGAGGGGGTCGTCGAGTAGCACGATATCGGATCCTGAATATGCCGCGCGCGCTAGTGATACCCGTGCCTAGGAGGACGGTGTGAGATTATATTCGTGGGACATTTCTTTGAGTCAGATAGGTACCTTTTGGCCACCTATTGTCTCTCTATGAGATCGCCATCATGATGACATGATGATTCAAACATACCGCTGAGGTTGATACCCTTCTCTCCGATCTCAGTTCGCTCACCCTGAGGAAGCACCTCAAGATCATGCTGCAGATGGCAGGCCTTGATGATCTCACGGAATCTGTGAATCATGTACGAATCAACACACGCAAGGCGAAAGGACACACAACCCGACCCACTTCTCCTCGTCTTCCTCCCGGCCAAATAATATGTTCTCGCGCACCGTGGCATTGCGAATCCAAGGCGCTTGCGCAACGTATGAAACGGTGCCCCCAAAGGCGACCTCAATATGAAGAGTTAATCAAAGAACATAACCTTTCAAGTACCTTGCTTACCTCGCCGCGTGTTTTGCGCATCTCACCAATCAAGGACTGTAGGATAGAGCTCTGTGGATAGGTTAGGACACTTTCCTAGCAAGGCTCAGACTAGGACTCGTACCTTGCCCGAACCAACGCGCCCAACGATTGCCACGAAAGCGCCTTTCGGAATACTGAGCTTGAGGTTCCTGATCTCAAAGGGTTTCTCCTCCTCTTGCTTTTCTTCGTTACCAGCGATTTCAGTCTTCTCCATCACCGTCGGAAGTACGTCCTTTTTCGATGCTTCTTTGCCCTTCTTCGTCTTCCGCTGATTTTCCGCCTCTTTCTTTTGGACACCCGTTTCTTTGCCCCCGAGCTCAGCATTTTCCGGTATCTTGCCAGCAACCTCCCATGTAAAGTCGCCATCCACCTCGACAGCAGCAGTACGTGACCCATCGATCACGTAGTAGTCTCCCAGTTCCTCTGCAGAAAGAAATTTGGAGATACGCGCGAGGGCCACAAAGAGGTCCGCGAGGCTTGATAGGACGATCGGGAATATAAGAAGAGGGGCACGGACGATCTGTAGTATGTATATCTGAGATGGTGCTGAAGTGAGAGGCGAGGATTGGACAAACATTGAAAAGTTGCAGGCAGGTGAAGATCACTGCGACGCTCAACTCGTGACCAGTAAGAGAATAGGTGATCTTGGAAATATGAATATATTAGTTGCAGTCTCTTGATGAATTCATGATCAACGTACGAAGGACATGATAATGGCAATGGTGGGTATGAATGTGACAGATGCAATAAGGATAGACGTTGCAACTCTGAATAGAATAGACAAGGACGTCAGGCGCTTAGACGATACGAGTCAAGGTACCACAGCCTTACGATGTCTTCCTAATTGTTGCAATCTCTCCCGCACGGAAGTTCCCTATCTGCTGCGCATAAAAACGTTCCCAGCCGTACATTTTGAGGAGTCGTATGCCTTGCAGAACCTATATTTCGCATTCAATCCAAAAACTGTATTCGAAAAAGGTTTCAAATACCTCAGTCGTAAGCCGCACTCGGGTGTCCGTGATCTTGACACCTTTCTTTCGCTGCTCGAATATTATCCACACGAGGATACCTTGGAACGGCATGCCAATAATCAATATCTGAAGTCGCAAGCAGGTTAGTGTAGACCGTTTATTGAGAAGCATGTAGATACATACCCCAAGCCCAACCAATGCGGAATAACCCAGCTTTCAAAACAAGCAAAAAACTCATCAAACAATTGACAATATGAAGGCACCAATGAGGCCTACGTTAGCAATAAGAAGGCCAAATCCCAGGATAATCTAATTTCTGTATTAGCGAATACCTAGAAGACATAACAGTCATTATTACCTGTATCGGAGCCACCCAAAGGCTATCAAAAAAATTATTATTAGTTGCAATCAATCATGTCTTGAAGATGGACCAACTAATGTCCATAGGCCGCAAACTGATCAACCCGTGTGGCATCCGTTGATATCATGGTTGTGATCTGGCCAACAGTGTGCTCCAGTCGCGCGCGCCCGGATAGCTTTAGTGATTTGCGGAATATAGCGCCGATGACCTATTCGTGATGTCAGCTTTGGGGATGGCCTTGAGGTGGTTTTGAAAATCGGACCGAAGCGCGCATGTATAGACCAGTAGTCATCCCAACTAAAAGTGTGTTATTTAGAACCAGACTCTAGTGCTCCGATCAAATAGTAAACACAAACGTTGCAAAAAGTGATTAGACATCTTGAGAATAGTCAATTAAACAGCCTTGAAACAGAAGAACGATCGTACAAGACTTGCAGCCTCTGCAAGAAAAAAGTCAGTGATCATTCATGTCGCGCAATAAACACATACGCTGCATAATGAACAATCCAAAAGCTAAACCAATGCCATAACCAATCCCTCGGGGTTCCTGGATGATGCCCGCGGCCTTCTGCTCGTCTGTCAAGCGGTAATAGACATAAGAGTTGGCGAGCCATGTAAGGAGAACTTTGCTGAGTAGGGGTGTAGTTGTCCTGAGCGTGTCTGAAGACGTGATGTTAGTGTAGAACAACCTAGTGAAAGGCGGCATGTGTACCTGAAAAGAGATGCAGAATACCTGCCACCCAGATGCGCTTGAAAAATGTTGTGTGCAGGGCTAAGAACAGGGACGAGTCGTAAACTGGCTTTTTTGGTGCTGCCCTTGCCGATCCTTGCGATTGAGCAGGGCTAGAGTCCGTTTTCTCTGGGTCCTCCTTGCGATCTTCGACATCAGCATCTGGTTTAGAAACTTCGAGCTCAGTGGGCTGATTGTCTGGAGGGCAGCGCGAACGGAAGTTGTGTTGAAGGGCGTCGGTCATCTTCGAGGTGAGTCGATGTTCGGGAAGCTCCCATAGATCTAGGGATTTTCGTTCAGAAACCCTTTTTTTACGATGAGTTGCAATACGTACCTTGTTCTTCCAAAGGTCTGGAAAACCCGACCCCCAAAAATGGATCGAGCCATTGGAAGATCAATTGGGAGAGAAATCTGTGGTTTGCGAAAGTAAGATAAGATTTCGTACAATCGAATGGGCACGTACGATGAGGTTCTCTCAGGGATGACCTTTCCCGCGCCAAATGCAGGAGGAGCAGGTGGTGGATGGAACGGATCCCACATGCCAAGAGTGGAGAACAATAGCAGGGTAGAAGCTCGCGCTCTCAATGCTTGAAAGTTAACGGTGCTATGCTGCGGAGACTGAGCGCATTAGATCTTTCCTTGGCGACATACTTATAATGATATGTCTTCCTGATCCACGGGAGCGTGCACACGTTGAGTCAGATGCCTTTTCACGGAGGACGTATCACTCCGGCAGCGTTGACCTCCAGATGCGATGAACAAGGATGTTTGATGATGATGAGTCTCCACATGATTGCTCACTGTGTGCACGGACTTTGAATTCTCGTCTCTTGCGCCCCGCCTGCCTCTCGAACTACACCGCCCACGCCATTCTCTTATCTACCCACCATGCTACACCGTAACCCTTACCCACCAAAACCCCCACGACGACTGCCACACGATCCTCCCTCAAGGCCTCACGCGTACGCACCAAGACCTAGCGCGCCTGTGACGCCCCCGACCTTTCCTCCGAAGCACGACGGTGCCACGACCCTTGTGTTTTAAATAATTAACGTCGGATTCCGGAATTTGCCCTGGCTCCATCCAGGCTTGGAGCATCCAGCACTTGTCTTTAATTTTCGACGCTTTTTCAGACCGTCCAACTCTAGGAAGGCGTACCTCTGAAAGTTTCTTATAAGTCCGTTGAAATTCTACCCTTAAGCAGACAAGGCTCGAACAATGGATGCGGTAGCTGCAGTTACAGCTGACGAGCCACAACTGCGTCGGTTCTCTTTTAACTCTGTCAAGGTAAGTCCTATTCAATTAAGCTGTCACGAAAGAAGGCTCAAGAGACCTTAGGACGAGTTCTTGAACATTCTTAACAACGAGGAGATCCCTATCTTCATCCACAAAACCTATCCCGCTCTAAACCCACTCATTTCGATCGGCGGCGCCGCCGTCAAACTTCCCATTGACCAAGCAACTCTTTTTGCGCTGAGGAATGGTGGAAAGAAAGTGGCAGAGGAAAAGGTATGCGCTTCTGCTGTTATACAGGCGACACAATTTCTCATCGATTTACACCAGATCCAATTCGGCAATGCGGAATGGAGCCCTTTCATCACTAAAACAATCGACGACGTCTATGCGCAGATGGGAGTAGAAAAGAATGTGCATAATCCTTCTTGCCGATTGATTCGGATTGATGTGCGTCTCCCTAAACTCTGGTGAGAACCTCAGGGCTTTGACAGCTGCAGAATGTATGTTGACAATTAGATTATCTAGCCACACCATATCCATCGATGCCAAGTATGAAGGAACTTTCACTTGTTTCTATATCGCTCAACGGTCCTAGTCCAGATGCTGGGGTTTGCTTTGCGTCTGTGGAGGTTATTTTGTCATCGGCGTACACCGGCGGAATCGCCAAAATTTGTTGGAATGGAAAAGAAGTGGGCTCTGACGGCGGTTTTTTCCCGGGTGTTACTGTGCTTGCGTGGTCCAGCGATGCTCATCGGGTAGCTGAAGACCCTGTGAAGTCAGGAAATCGCGTCTCATTTACCTATGAGCTCAGGCAATACTACGGCCCCTCATTGCCTGCAGAGAAACGTTTAAATAGCTCTTTCGAAGATTTATTTGCTTCTTGGCGCGCTCACCTCGTCATGGATGCTCAGCCCTATCCAGGACCATACAAACTAGTCCACATCTTGCCTCCCAAACCTGATGAGCAAATATTGTCATACCAAGCCTTGCTTGGTCTCTCGCGTATGCAAGCGCTCAAATCTGCAGCATCAGCACACGGGTTTTGTGTTGGTTTCGGATCTCTCATATACATGATTGAGGGAACCGGTCCCGTGTCTTCTTATCGTGCACCATATTATGGACCTCTGAAAGACATTGTCGAGCAACAAATCTCCATCGTTTTTGTCAGGGAGCTGGACGACTTGAATATGGATGACTCTGTATGGCTTTGTTGGAATAATTTAAAGACGTGCTCGCAAGAGATAATTGCGAAGAATTATCAAGATATACTGATGGAGGGCATGCCGCGCACCACTCGTTATGTGTGTTCTTTCCTGCCTAGAATTGTACTATTCCACCTAAAAAATGCCTTGTTAGGCCAGTGGTTCAACCTATCAACAAAGTGAGCTGTCCTTACTAGCTTTACGTGACTGATTTTCACACTTGACTCGATAGAATACCATAAACCAAGTCGTGAGGTCCTTTTAGTGTGGTCCCATCCCCACTACTCCAATGTTAAATACTACGAGAACGTTATTCAAATATCCTATACGACATCATCAATCGTGACGAGTCGGCCAACAATCTCGGAGCAGAAGAGAATGGACACGATATTCCATGCCTTCGAGCTTGGGCGATACGAGAACACCAATTTTAAGCCCGTCTGTGTCGCAATCGCTGGTGTTGCATGCAACAAATGGGGAGATTCAGAATTGTGGTGTCGCGCTGTAAATCTTCTTCCGGCAAATAGGGCGTTGGACGCGATCAGTCAGACAAACCTCCTCGCCGCTGTGAAGAAGTTTGGTCTAGATAATATACTTTCCACGTGCGTGTTGAGTGTCTTTTTGGAATGTAGCATTAGCTTATCCTCCCTCTCATAAGGGTGACATTTATGATAGACGCGAATGAATCCAATCTCGATCGGCTCACGGTGCTTGATAAGATAGCCGAACTTGCAGGCCAAGACCCGCCGCAAAAAGTATTGGACTGGATCGATGCACGTCGAAAGGCCATCGCTTCGTCCCTCCAAACGCCTGTTGGCTCCAAGGAGATTATACCGCTTATAGATCTCGCAAAAAAGTGTGGTGGACTTACTTGTCTCGACAAAGTGTAAGTTTCGGTTCATCACGACATCAACTTGTGCATAGGATGTTCATATATTTTGTCTAGGATGGTACCGCGACTACTCCCCATCGCTTCTCCGCGATTTTTGGCCAAGTTTGCGAGATACATTGCCTTCACCAGTGATCTTTTCCCGGAAACTGCAGACATAGAAATCACTGACCGAATTGTAACGGACCTCTTGACTGTGGCTGTTTCACGGATAGACTTTTTCGCAAAGGTTTCGTATAAAAGTGGCATGAATAGCGACTCATGTGTTGATCGAGGGTTCATGTATGGCCATTCAATCTTGACACACGAAATCGCTCAATTTATCGTTATACTCTGCATCAAGACTTACAACCACCAGCTCATCGATAAGATCGTCGACAGGCTTGTTGAAATACACGACCTGGAAAGTACCGTGGTCCACGCCCGTGTTATCCATGTTCTCCTACCGCTCATTCAGATTGTGTGTAGGAAACCTCCCCAGATGGGATATTTTATCGCCTCAAAGGATACGATTCCAGATAGCCTAAAGCGCCTCTGTCGAGAAACCCTCATACTATTTTGCGCACATGCACCACCTGATTATAATCCGCACGAATATGATCTGTCCGCACTGTGCGAAGCAATCATTTGCTCTGCAGCTCAAGATTTGTTACGAACCCAGTGCGTCAACTTTTATCGATTCATGATGATGATCATTACCTTGATTCTTCACAGCCTTGTACCAGACGCATCAACAGGACCTCTATTCATCCGAAATGTGCTTGCAAAAGTGGTTCCAAAAATGGCCCTGCTGCTTCGAAAACGACAATTTGATCTAGCGGCTGAACCTTTTGGTCCAGTTTTCAGACGCATTATCTGCCAGTACATCGATAAGGTCCTAGGTCCCAAGCGAGCCACTCGAGGTCCTGAAAAAAGATCCATCGAGGGAATCAAGCAGCATAGCTGTAGGAGAGGGGAGTGTGATCTATGTGCTCAACTGGTAAAGGCCTTGGTGTCCAACCCAGAGGGTCGAATCATTCTGGATAAAACGGGTGCTGCAGGCTGTAACCACATTCTGAGCATACTCAAAAAGCCGACTTTCAGGCTCTCTGGCCTTCCTGTTGCGACGGGGAAGTCGAATCGCGGTTATGCCAGCGGCCGTAAAACCAATACAAAGGTATCTCTCTTTGTATTTTTAGATTTGAGTCGACTTACACAGAACCAATAGATTAAAAAGACCAAGGCATTCCGAGACGCTGTTGTTTGGAGCTGTGATCGCGATACAGCTTTGGCCCTTTTGAAATCAATCAGCGAAGATGACGAGGTTTTGAAAACGATTTTGGATAGCGATTATGACCGTATTATCGAATACCTCGCCGAGCCTGAAGTTGTAGATGTAGAGCAGCCCTCTGCAATTCAAGCACTACCCCCACGGCCGTCTCCATGCAAGAAGCGGGCAAGGCCAGTCAAAGAAGCATCCGAAAGCTCTGGCGAGGACCAGGACGTAGCGGACCCAGGCTCACGCCAGACTCTAGCCCGTAATCTTGGTCAGGCGGCACCTAGCCAGGAGCTCGACACGAGCGCCTCCGATGAGCCTTCTGGTACGCCCGAAGATATCTTTTGTTGAGCAAATATTCTAACTTTCCTGTGACAGAAGAACAACAGAAAAAGAGGAGGCGTACGAAGAAATGAATGTCTCATGATTAATGTCACTTTTGACGCCATGGTTATAAACTAATAATTTCGCCACATTGCTACGCATATAGTAGTTGTCGATCCAGTGTACCTCAAAGACCTGCGAATATCCTACTCTTTAAGCAGGGTGATTACACCCAATACTGCTTGAGACTGCCTGGATGTGGTGTCGCCAAGCGCTGAGCGCTGACAACCGACAATGGGATTTGGAGATGCGCATAAACTAGAGGAAGCGTCGACTTCGTCGACAGAACCCTACAGAACCCTTGCTTACATGAAAAGCCACTTAAACACGAAACAGGTGATTATTCCATACACAACACAATATTGAATATTATACATAGGTCGGTAGAGACTGCGCGCGGACGGCGCAGCAGTGCTCAGTGAGCACCCAAGACAACCTACCCGAGGCCAAGGGATGGGTACCGACGCTACCACCTGGGTAACGAACGCGGCGCGCCCTCGAAGTGTACGCGGAGATTTCGACGGCAGGTTGAGCCAGCGACTCGCGCCGCGCTCATATTTGGCAAGCTTGATGCTACGGCGACTGCCGGTAGCACGAAAAGTGCCGAATATCCGGTGAAGTGCATGCGGGCTAGGCGTGCAAGTGCATGCTGCTTAAACTCAGCCCGCCCGTAGTTGAAACTCAGCCCGCCCGCCGTTGAAACACAGTCCGCCGGCGGTCGAAACACGTACCACATTTGTATTAATATGTGTATTACGTAATCTGACATTTTGCAAATTATATGGCGGTGGACTACCATATTCGAAGATATGGCGGAGGACCGCCATATTCTTCAGAAAATGAAATATAGCGCATCCTCGCCATGATTTCGGTCGATAAATAAATCAAAAGAGAGGTATTGAACTTGTCACCTCGCCACTAATCATACTACTCCCAACACATGTAATAACCGTTACACTAACATATCATTATAGTTCTACCAAAACATGTGGATATAACCCTCCCTTGTTGGCCCCAATAGAAGAAATATAATGGGTTTCCACCAAATATTGCCGATATCCACCAAATAATACTTTAAGCAGCTACAAAATATGGCAGGTGTTTGCCATATTTCAACATTTTGGCAGTATGCCACCAAAAAAAAATGGAGCTGCAAAATATGGTGAATATTCACCATATTTCACAATTTGGCGGGATACCGCCAAATAATACGGAGCTGCAAAATATGGCGGGGTTTCGCCAAATAATGCCAAGCCATGATATATGGCGGCTGTTCGCCATATTTCACAATTTGGCGGTATCACGCCATTGGGCTGAAGCGAGCTGCACCTGTTGCAATGGTTAAGGTGAAGCTCACCATCATTAGAGACGACGAGCTGGCCGTGGACACCACCGGGATGTGCATATGCCATACTGGAAGGCGCGAAGTGGTGATCGCATCACTCGGGATTCGGAATTGACTTAACAATATTTTTGGTTACTCAACCTTATTTGGCGGGACACCGCCGAATTTTGAAATATGGCGAACTCCCGCCGTATTTGGCAGCTCAGTCTTATTTGGCGGAACATCACCAAATTTTGAAATATGGTGAATACCCGCCATATTTCACAGCTGAGTATAATTTGGCGGGATACCGCCAAATTGTGAAATATGGTGAATTCCCGCCAGATTGGTGGAGCAAGGGGGGGTCATAGCTATATATATTACAACAATTATAAGAGCACTTTGGCTTAATGGTTGTGCGCGTGATTGGATTAACCATTGCTGTTGATGAGATAGTGGGTTCAATTCCTCCCTTGTCACATATTTATTGACACACCATATCACTATTTTATCAATTTTGGAAGAACGGAAGTATATGGCGGCATTTCGCCAAATCATACTAAGCTGTGAAATATGGCGCGATACCGCCAAATTTTACTGAGCCACCAAATATGGCGGGCATTCGCCATATTTCGAAATTCGGCGGTATCCCGCCAAATAATACTAAGCTGTGAAATATGGCGGACATTCACCATATTTCAAAATTTGGCAGTGTCCCGCCATATGTTTATAGTAGATTTTCGCCATATATGTTTGCGCATTTGGCGGCATGCCGCCATATAATTAGCACATGTATGATTGAGGCCTGGTTACATAATACACATGTAAAAAAGTAGTACATGGTTTGACCGCCGGCGGACTGTGTTTCAACGGCGGGCGGGCTGAGTTTCAACTACGGGCGGGCTGAGTTTAAGCAGCATGCACTTCGCCGGATATTCGCAACCAGTGAACGCTATTGACCCAGCAGATTGTTCGCAACACGTGATGCGGCACACCTGCCCGCGTCAATCTTGGACGCAAACATGCAAGAGCGGGATATGCGTGCGTGAAGATGCATGATAAAATTATTTCTAAGTAGTCTGTTTCTACACTTATATCCCCCTCTACTCGCCCATCTGAATCCTGTCTGACTTATGGAGACCGAAAACAGCCTGAGTGCTCTCCGCAGTTGTGGTAGCTGTCGGAAGGACTTGGACGCGTCGAACTTTAGAAAGACGCGTGAACGAGATGGATCGCTGGGTTTCTCGAAGGTTTGCGTGATTTGCCTCCATAAGAAGGCCTGGCGCGATGCAGAGAAGAGACAAGCCAAACAGGGCAATAAAGAGAATTTTCCGGGCGAGGAGGCCTTGGATGATCTATCTGATCTCTCGGTTGTGGATCTCAAGAAATACTTGGACTCTCTTCAGACTCTCTCTCAGTCGGAGGAAATAATTTCCCTCGATGCATGGGTGAATCTGTCTGCCCTCAGGCTGGAGGTTTCTAGCGACCGTGAACTGGCAGACTTATGTGCTAAGAAAATCTGGGAAAACTTAAATTATCGATATATGTAAGCTAATGATGACTACACAAAAAATTTCAACAATATTAACTCTCAGCAAAAGCTATCATAGTGTTTATCATCACAAACGTACCCCTACATCCCGGTTTATGTATAACTGCGTGCAATCAAAATCTCGGCAGCACAAGTCCAAGAAAATGACATGAGAAGGTGCGAAGCCTCGCGACCGGGACTCTGTCTATTCATTCGATTGTGACGGCTGGTTACATATTACCATCACCGAAAACGACAATGTGGCTCTTGTCAAACTAGGCCACAAAGATGACCATGTCCCTTATTGGTGCATTGACATTCCAGTTGATATTAGAGATTTTGTCAACAGCAATCCAAGTTTGACTCCAACACAGGCAAGTCCTCAACACATCAGCAACTTCAGTACTTCATTTATTGTTTTGCTCACAGTTATGGGACGAAATATTGAAGATTTATCCCACTCCCAAATTTTCCCGCAAGGCAATATATCACATTTGGCTTGAAAGAACCAGCCAGAAATGGAAGCGAGATTGTGACGAGGTTAAGTCTGCAAAGATTCTCATCAATGATGCTTTCTCGTGTGCGGGTGCCGATGCACTGTATACCACCGAGCCTATTGCTCTTCATGAAGAGGAGGGCTTTATTGCGATAGCTTTTGCGCTTCCTGAAATTCTTCGCCAATGGGGAGGAAAAATCCGGGAAATTTCTCTTGATTCAGCCTGTATGTATAGTTAATTTTGCGTCACTATGTTTCACAGAGCCATTATTGACGAGAAACAGGGAATAGCAACGGATCTGGTTATGAAGTCTATGCCCTTCTTGGAGAGGTTTATGGATCGGGCTGTCCACTTGGCTACCTTCTCATTTATTCTATCAAAGGGGCAGAGCCAGGAGGAAAGCAGCGGTTTATCAATGACTTCCTTTCTCACTTCGTCAAGACATGGGACCTACATGTGATCATTACACTTACCGACAAAGATCTTTCCGAAATCAATGCATTTCTTGAAGTCTTTCCCCATGCAAAACACCAACTTTGCTTCTGGCACTGCTTACGAGCAATCAAGACACGACTTTCAGTTCTCCGCCGACGACCCAAATTTTACAACGTCTTGGAGGCAAAGTTAGAATTCGACTGGATTGATGAAAGTTTTGTGCCTATTGCCCAGTCTAAAGAAGCAAATCCTGTAAGTCGTGATATTCACTATAATTCAATTCTGACGCAATATCTAGGATACCTATGTGGCTGAAAAAGTGATCCCTCGCCTTACAATCCGGCTTGGTGGTGTCCTCCAAAACACTGCACCCGAACCCTCACCAACACCCCGCCTTGTCGTTCGTCTGAATGGCATAGTGAGATCCCTTGTTACCATTCCTGAACGTTTGCACCACTCGGATGAGTTGGTCACCAGCGGTAACAATGCTGGTGGATCAGAAAATGATGAGCTGGGGGACATTGGCACTGTTGGAGCCGAAGAGCCTAACAATAATTCAGACTCGGACTCAGACTCAGAATTAGATGCTATGAATGGCATACAAGGAGAGGTCAGTCGGTACTACAGGAAAAATAATGCTGACGAACGGGACACAGAAGATGGTCCTGACTGGATGTTTGATGATGACAAAGTCACATCAAAGGATCCCAAATATGTATTCTGCCCTGCCGCTCACCAAAAACAACTCCTGCACCTATTTACAAAACACTTCTGTCAGCACCCGCTTCTCCCTGAACGTGATGGAAACTGGAGTGCCGAAAGGATTCGCAGAGAGTCTGTGTACGAGATGTACAATTTCTGCCACGGACGCAGCCTTCGAGAGGTGTGGGGGTATATGTGGGCCGCCTGGTACTCACCAAAAATGTGGTGCCTGTAGGTGAGATCGTCATCCCCCTACATCTCCCGCCTTCGAACCACAATGAACGTAGAAAACTTCTGGCGCCAGCTAAAGCATGACTACCTCCATCGCATCGCCCGGCCCCGACTTGATCACCTTGTGTGGGTACTAATACACAAGGTTACACCAGCCTATGTCGCGCACAGCGAAATTCTAGATGATGGTTATCGACTAGGGTGGCCGAAATAACTGACAACATACCAGAAGTACTTCAAAGCCTCGTGGAAGAAGCTGATGAAACAGAGCGTCGGTTCAAAGGTCTACGACACAAAGATCAACGACTTCACTTGTACCTGTGGACACCAGAAATACGATGCACATCTCATGTGCAAACACCTGTCACAGGCCGTCCCAGAGCCTTCAAAGCAATTTTGGTGGGAGGTAAATCGAGGCAGGGTGCTGCCTATCTACCGGCACCCAGAGTTGAGGAAAATTGATGAGATCGACGGATAGGTGAAGCTACAAGGTGGCGACGGCGATGATCATACTTGGCTCGGTGACCGTGATGTGTTGAAGGGTGGTGGTGGTTGGCGAGACTTGGACTGCCGCATGCTTGGAAAGCGAGCACGAGGGCCTGGGGATGATGTATTGTCGCGGTCAGCCCCAAGGTCCGCCAAACGGTGATACGCTGGCGCTTCGTCTGGTTACCGGGACCCCCATTTTCGCGTTTTGCAGCACAAGTCCAACTCACGAAAGAACCGAAGCCGCGACCAGACCGGACTCAGACCGACCTGCAGAAACCGGAGCCGACGACACCGACGCAGCCCGAGAGACC
>JABCKI010006055.1:0-16202 GCA_018282025.1 Sphagnurus paluster
GCTAGCTAGCTAAGGAAGATGGAATGTGATGAGAGCTCTAGCCGGCCTGCCATGAGCGATTCATTGGAAGCTGATACGCGAAGATCACAGGAGTTGTAGCCCTTCTTTGTACTGTGCAACAACGGAGGCTCCTCTCCGTGGACGACAGCTGTCGTCGAACTATGGCGCGCTTTTGGAGAAGCATTGCGGCTAAGTCCGAAAATCTCAAAATTTGTCCAAGTACAATTGTCTGAGATTGATTGAAAAACATCCGCTACTGCCATCAATTGCTCAAAGGGCTGTAATTGGTTTTTCCTTTTTAAAATAAGGTGAGGCGGAAACTCAATACTGGGGGGGGGTGAGGGCGTGGGACTGTGTGGAAGATCTGAATCGGGACCACCCCTTGTTGGCCACTCGCCACGATGCTGGATGGTGGCCACGTGTTAGACAGGCATTGTAGATATCAATGAAGAAATCGGGGATTATTTCCAGTGCCCATTTCAGGGGGAGGTAGTGGATTCCTGAGGGTCCTGGTGCAGATTTGTTAGAACACTTTGAGATGAGAGAGTGTAGTTCTTCAAAGGTGATGGGTTCAAAGGTTCGTGTGGGGCGGGGGGCTGGGTCATCTGGCTGGTCAGCAAATTGTAATGGCTCCCATGAATTCGCATCGTCGACTACAATCTTCAAAAGCGTGGTTGCGAACGTTGGCAACCTTCCGGACTACACATTTTGAAAACAGCACCACTTCAACTGGTTTGGATTCACTATATCGTAAGTATGATTTGCGAGACAGGTTGGAGTACGCTAAAGAGCCTCAAGGACTTCCGTGGTGATTCCTGGTCAATCCTCTTGAAACCAAAAATTATAACATTTTGAAGCCCTGTCCCCGAGTGAATTCCGGGCTCGTACAGGAACTTTCTTCCGTCCAGGGGATCCTACCAGTGCTTTGACGTTCCGTACGTGTTCCGAATCGCCCTAGAAAAGTTCAAGAACTAAAGGCATCTTCAGAATTCATTTACTAGATGATACCTGAACGCTCTATCCGGATCTGCGCTGACCGAGGAGGAACCTTTTGTGACGTCCACGCGTACGTCGTCACTGGCTGAAAATTATATCTTATCGAGTTGACTGCATCGTCGTGTAGTTCATACCCAGACCCAGAAAACTTGAGTGAGAGGAAGGAGCTTGTAGTGAAGCTTCGTGCGTCCCAGAACCTGTACTATTTCCTTGGTCAACTAACTGCTTTCCCCCCAGTATCTCAAGATCCAGGAAACTACAAAGATGCACCGACAGAAGGAATTCGTCGCGTGCTTGAGACTATCACTGGTCAAAGTATACCTCGAGGAAGCACACTCGAGACCAGCAAAATAGGTAAACCAGAAACAACACCAATGCGATGGCACCCTGACCCTTTGCTTAGACTACATCCGACTATCTACTACGGTAGCCACCAACGCCCTATTAGAACGCAAAGGACACAAGCATGCGCTTCTGATCACGCGTGGCTTCAAGGATCTCCTCCTCATCGGCAACCAGTCGCGTCCCAAGATCTTTGATCTAAACATCCGTCGTCCCGCGCCTCTGTATTCCGCGGTCGTCGAGGTCGATGAGCGCGTCACTCTGGTGGGCTATACATCTGACCCGAAGGCCGAGGAACATGGGGTGCAATTTGACAAGGACGGCAAAGTGGCAAGAGGGTATAGAGGCAAGGGCTGGGACGGGGTAGGAGATGCAGAGGGCCCCGGAGAAATCGTGCAAGGACTATCTGGAGAGGCGGTACGGATCCTCAAGCGACCAGGTGTGTCCTTGCCCCGCTTCACCCCGCGCACGCACGCACTAACACAATTAGATATCGACGTCGTCAAAACTGACTTGCAGAAACTCTACGAAGAAGGATACCGTTCAATCGCCATCGTATTCGTGCACTCTTACACGTATCCTGCACACGAACGCGCTGTCGGGGACCTTGCGCGGTCACTAGGCTTCACACAGGTCTCCGAGTCTGCGCAACTGCTGCCCATGATCAAGATGGTCCCACGTGGGGTGTCTTCCACGGCTGACGCGTACCTCACACCAATCCTACGCGAGTATCTTGATGGGTTCTTCCGGGGCTTCGACGAGAGGCTCAAAGGTGGGCATGTCAGTGGCCCAAGAGTGGAGTTCATGGGCAGCGATGGCGGGCTGGTCGACCTGGATAACTTCTCTGGGCTGAAGAGCATTCTCAGCGGTCCTGCAGGGGGCGTCGTTGGGTACGCGCTGACTAGCTGGGATGCGGAGCGCAAACACCCTATCATTGGGTACGTGATGCAGTGTCTTTGATATGATTGGTCTAATCTTTCCTAGCTTGGATGTCGGGGGAACGTCGACGGACGTATCGCGGTTTGACGGGCGGTACGAGGCCGTGTATGAGACGACCACCGCGGGTGTGACAATCCAGTCCCCGCAACTGGACATTAACACTGTCGCCGCAGGCGGTGGTTCGTGCCTCACTTTCCGCAATGGGCTTTTCCTCGCTGGTCCTGAGAGTGCAGGCGCAGAGCCTGGGCCAGCATGTTACCGCAAAGGTGGTCCCCTAGCCGTGACCGATGCGAACTTGATCTTGGGGCGCCTGATTCCGGACTATTTCCCCAAGATCTTTGGGAAGTCGGAGAAGGAGCCCCTTGATGTAGAAGCTTCGAAGGAGGCGTTCGAGCGGCTTGCGCGGGATATCAACGATAGCCATGCTCTGGGCAAGGATTTATCACTCGATGAGATTGTTTATGGGTGCGTCTTTGCTTTACGCGGTAGAATTTTCTCTGACCTGTACAAAGATTCATTAAGGTTGCGAACGAGACAATGTGCCGGCCGATACGCGCGCTGACGGAGGCGAGGGGATATGCGACTTCGAAACATGTGTAAGATTGGATCAATACTTTCAACTTGATAAAAGGTTGTTGACACTTTTTAAATTATAGACTAGCCAGCTTCGGTGGTGCAGGTGGACAACATGCCTGCGAGATTGCGAGTCTCCTTGGGATCAAGACAATCCTAATCCACCGGTACAGCTCCATTCTGTCCGCGTACGGACTTGCACTTGCAGATCGGTTAGTTGACATTTCCATACTCATATTACTGTTCGCTCAATGACAATCTTAGGGTGTACGAACTGCAAGAGCCTTCTTCCACATTCTATACATCTGCGAACAAGGGCTCGCTCATCTCACGGCTGGACAGGCTAACGGGTGACGTGAGAGCAGGGCTTGTGAAGCAGGGCTTCGAGGAGAAGCGCATCCATGTCGAGCGCATGCTCAACATGCGGTTCGAGGGTACCGACACAGCACTTATGATTCTCGCAGAGTCGGACGGGAACGAGGACTTTGAAGCTGCGTTCAACCAAGCGTACAAACAGCAGTTTGGCTTCGTGCTGGAGAAGAAGAGCATCATTGTTGACGATATCAAGGTACGTTTGGTTTCCGCGTCCACTGCTGGCTTCTCATGCTCAGTCGCTTCTAGGTTCGTGGAATCGGAAAGACGTTTGACACCCTTGGGGAGTCTGTGTACAATGAGGTTGGCCGTCTAAACACGCGGCAGATACACAGGACGAAAGCGGACAGCATGCACAGCGTTTACTTCGAACGCGTCGGGCGGGTGAACGACACGCCAGTATTTCTACTCGACGACCTTGAGGTTGGCGACACGCTCCAGGGTCCGGCCATGATCATCGACCAGACGCAAACGATCGTACTGGTTCCGGGGGCGCAGGCAGTGCTTACGAGCAAGCACTTGTATATCACTTTGGAGAACTGAAAATTGGAGTGTGGACAATGGGCATTTACGTAGTTGCTTGTAAAGTATGTTTGTACATTCAGAATAGAAATAGGGGAGTTGATAGGTGCCTACTACGCATCCCGGCAAGGTGGTTTGATAGCCGCTACACTGCCACCAATGGGAGGAGGGTCTGTTCGACGTCAGAGCCTCCATTTGAGTGATGTTCTCTTAGCATTGCTCCGTCATCGTCACTGCGCCACTTCATTAAATTCATTGTCCAGTTAATTTGCCTCGGTGCGCCACGTGGAAACCCCGAGTTTCCCTGTGGGACCAACGTTGCCATTTTTGCCAAATTGGGTCTAACCCGGTTGTTGAGCGTCAAAATTTGCTCCCATTGCTTGGACATTTCAACGGGTTGCGCACTTGGCTCTGTCCTAACGACTCATCTTCACCCACACTCTTTCGGTCGTTTCTTAGTGTATGTCATTCCTTCATCGTCGTCGCTCATTACCTCCCTCCCAGCATCCTCCGTTCCCGGAAGTTCCACCACCGCCATTACCATTCCCACCAGCGGTTGAAAACATATGTATCACGCCTCCATGTCCCACCAACAGCGTCACCAAATCCTCAGGCGCTGGCAAAATTATGAGGCGCGTTTCGAATATCTTCACCAGCAGGAAGAAGATAGAACCGAGGATCACGATCGTACCTCTCCAAACCCCACTTGAACTGTGGCGGGCCGAGGGTTCTGCCACTGCCTCAGATTCGGATGTATCATTCGACGATATTCGACGACCAAGTGGACTAGGTCGTGCAGTGTCTATTTCGTCCAATCGTTCCCTTCCTCCTTCGCCATTCGCTGCTTTCGACGAAGAGTCGCCATTCTTTCTAGCGACTACGGTGGGGTACGAGCGGCTGCGGACTATGAGCTCCCCCAATCCCTTGCGCTTTGCAGGGACCAAAACGAAGGGGACTCAATTAACCCGTTCCTCAAGTGCCGCTCGACGTCGAATCGTTCGTCATGTTCCTCAAATACCCAGGGAGATCCTGATAATCATCTTTTCTTACCTTCCTCGACATACTATCGCATCCCTTGCGACGACGTCTCGCATTTTCTCGACTGTGGCTCGTACGCTCTTTTATGAGAAGCTCGACGTATCGACTCTACGACCTAGTCAGGTTGAGGCGCTTGTGACTCTTTTGGCCTACCGCCAGGATTTGACAGACCTTGTTCGAACCTTTGAATGCCATGAATGGCCTGTATTTTTTCCGCTACACCATCTTAATGGCGCACAAGCACAACAACCACCTTCATTTTCCCCAGCCTTGACCGCCACATTCACTATCGCCTTCCAGAACATGAGCAATATCACGTCGCTCGTTCTTCCATCCTTCGACTATCCATTCTTACGACACCACAGTGCGTTTGGGCTAAGGAGACTCACGTTCCTCTGTTCCTCAGTGAATGCGGCTGAAACCACACGACTATTTGCATGGTTAGAGGGCCAGACTAATATCACGCATCTCGCATTTCCTAATTTACTGGATCCCACCGATACCCCCACATCCTCTGTTCTCGCCGATATACCCAAGGGCCCACGATACCCTAACGGAACGCTCACCGACTCATTAAACACTCATGGTATCATTACACCTAATATCACTCCCTCAAGCTCCCCCACCACTCCTGTACTAATCGTTTCACCCGTGAAATCAAGGGCAACCTCAAATTCCTCCGCCCTCCTCCCAGCGTTGATGTCCCTCGTCGCGACGCCCTCCTTTGTCACTACCCTCATCGCAACTGGGGCCAGTGGATCCTCTCGGCCCCTACAAAAGGTGATCCTCAACGTCAATAACACGCTCTACACCGGCCTCCGACCCGCGGCACTCCTCAGCGCCTTGCACGGGATTACGACCTTGGTTCTCAGGTTCCACCCCACCGTCGACAAACGCACCATCGGCAAGCTCCTCAGTGCCGGTGCCGCCCTCTCGTCCCCGGAGGCCGACGTGCAGGACGCATTCATGGCGCCGTTCCCCGCACCCCCTGGCAACACTCTCCGCATGCTCGAGCTCGAGCTCTCACAGGCCGCCCCGGGCATTGACCAGGTACGCATCGCGCACATGCATGTGCTTTCCCCGCCCGCTGTTAACACGAATAACCTCTGATTATTTACGATATTCAGGCGCTTTATAAGATCATCGCCTCAGTGTTGCCTCGGTACCATGGACTTGTCGAGCTCCGCACGCGATTCGTGCATATGAATGGGAGCGGGGGGTCCCGACCAAGTTCGTTGACCCCGCACGAGCGCGCGCAGGTGGCAATGTGGGCAAAGTACTGTACCTCGCTGCAAGCTGTTGAACTACTTTCTGGCGCCCGATGGAAACGCAACAAGTAGTTGTAAACTGTACTAGTCTACAATATGTACGGTGGCCCGTGATTAAGCAGGTACTTATGTAGTGTACTAGTCCATCTAGAAGATATATCAAATAATACGAGTTCATTACAGTGGAGGACAATGGTACAATATTGGATGAACTTCAAGCAGCTTGAGCGCGAGGGTGGCAAGATGTGAGCAAGATTGTGGGGGTAGTAGTACAAATAAATGGACAGATGAATTGAAGTTCATAGTGGGTCATGGTGTAGGATGGTGTATGTGGGAAGAAGATTGTACCGCGCGAGATACAACAGTGGTTGCGAATTTGATTGAGGCGACAGTGGTTTGGCAAGAGAAGAGGACTTGCTTGAGAATATGGGTCAATCTCCATAATTCTCACGGCGCCTCTTCTTGAGACCACACATTTCAGCGCTCGGAGTTCCTGATAGTCTTAGTCTTGAAAACGCACCTCTACTTGTGGGTTTTAAACAAATCACGATATACTTTCACTACTTCTGGATCGTTCGAGAAGTCAGGATGCCTAAAAACCACAGATATGGGTCAGCCCCCAACAGTAGGTATAGATCAAAAGGCTCACCAATTCAACGTTCCTCGAGAGATTTGCCCCTCACGCCCGCCTTCAGGTCTCCTTTGAAGTCTCGGGTCAGTAATCGGTATGTGATGTGGTACAATTTGTGTTGGCGTTGAACGTGCCGGCGTCACAGCAGATATTGTCGAAATCGGTTGCATGTCTCGGGGCGAGACCTTTTTCCGGGGGGCGGTGGAAACAGCAGTATCACGTTCATTGTGAGCACCTCGATTAGACAGTGATCGCTCTTGCCCACTGATGCCCGCCCGCTGCTGCTGCACCTGCAAAGGTTGTCGCGCTTGGTGTTGGGGGCTATGGTACTGGAAAGGAGGAGCCTTCTGCCTGCCCAAAGGCACCAGCTGCGCGAGAGGGTCGATCCCATTCATGACGTTATCCCTCTGGGGCTGTGGTTGAGACTGCTGCCGCTTGGGTGCATATTGGGGGGGCTGCCTACGCGGCAAAAGACTATTCTTGATCTCTTCTAGATCTGGATCCACTTCCATAACATCGGAAATAGGGCTAAAATTTGCGGTTGTGTTCCTGGTGGTGTTCGAGGACGATGGCATGCACTGGTATCGCTCTTGTGCCTCACTCTGCGCTGTGGGCAGGGTGGTAGGGGAGAAGAGCAACGACGCCTGCGAGTTGGAAGATGCGACCTGTGCCTTGGCTGCATGGAGGGCTGCAAGTCGGTTAATAGGTCCAGGTAATGGGGCGGCAGGGTGGACGGGTGAATGTGACGGCTCTGCCTTGATGTGCTCGTGAGGTGAAGGCCTCGAACTGAAGTTGTTGGTTGATTTCGATGTTTGTGGCCCAGAAGGAAGCGAAGAGACATAGGTAGGGACGGGGGCAGGGGCTGGAGTAACGGATGCCGGCGGGGTAGGCATGTACGACTCCGATGTTGATGCCATAGATTCGTTACGCTGGTTGAGGCTGGTCATGACAGCCGCGCCCACAACATCCGCTTTTGTCGGTTTCTTTGCTCGACTTACGACGGCAAAACTAGCACTCGGCCTGACCTGTGTGGATACGGCGCCCCCTTGGCTGTCGGAGGCGGAAGCTTTCTCGTTCCCATGATAGGGTTTCGCCGGCGCCGATGTCGATACCAACTTCTTTTTCTTGACCTTCGTTATCGCCTTGCTTGTATCCACAGCGCCTATCGCTTTCGAAGCGCTCCCTGAGCCCGAGCCCGAACCCATCTTCACAGATTTGCGCGCTGCAGAGGTGTTCGAATTCTTGGGCGCCGTGGACCGCACCAGAGCTTCATCTTCCGACTCGGGCTCGTTCTTCTCATCGTCAAATTGAGATTCAACAATCCTCCGCACCGTATGCCTCGTTGATAGAGTGGCCTTCTTCTTCGGCGGAGTACATTCTTGAACTTCCGAAACCGAATCCACGTATTCCTTATCACCCCGCTTCCGCTTCGGGGTCGTCTCCGTCTTCGATATTCCCGTGCTCTCTGACGCAGACGCCGGCTGACTGATGTCAGCCTGGGACGACGACGAAGGCAGCCAGGAAACAGAATGTGCAAGCGAACCAACCCCCGGGAGATCCATGGTGCCTACATCCGTCACGAACTTGACAAGATCCTTATACGCCTTGGCAGCCGTCGCATCCTTCCCTATCTCTCTCATCAGCGCTATCGCCTTTCCTAATTGGCCTATGTTCAACGATGAAGATTCAGAGTACGAGTGCAGGTGGATAAGGAATCCCGCCATGACAAACCAGAGCGGCTTGATACCCTTGAACCCTGCCCTCCATCGCTGGTCGGCAATAAGTAGGTTAAGGATTTGTATCGTGCGCAGGCAAGTTGTGCGCATGGCCGTAGTAGGCGGTGTCTTGGAGCCCAAATATATCTCGACACGCGGCAGTTTGAGCTCGGCAGTAGGACAAATAGGATTCGCTTTCTTTGGGCGCCCGGCCTTGAGTTTACAGGATGAAGATGTAGTGGCAGGGGGAGAGACTTTGGCGAGGTGGTTGTGGATGAAACACGCCAACTGGCTGAGCATGAAGAAGTCTTTCCCTTTCGCGTCTCCCCATGCAAGGAATAGCTGCAGCTGTTCCGTGGTGGATTGATGCATTTGCCGTATCAGGTCAGCATGTGGTCCGTTGATTGCTCGAAGACGCTCTAAGGTACGAATCAGAATATAAGATCATGAGACATTTTTCAGTGGTGATGCACGGACCGTGGGCGGAGAGAGCGACACCATTCTGCACTCGCTGATAAAAGAAAAAGGCCGAGGTGTTCGTCAAAGATATTTAGACAAAAACAGATGTCTTACCTGAAAGACTTCACGCTCATCATGGTCAGTGATGCAATCATATTCGTACACCGAGATCTGAATTGTGTCGAACATAACTTTTGCGCCAGGTTTCATGGAGATGCCTTTGCGGCCTTGAGGTACCGAGTCATACCATATTTCGCGATTTTGCCGTCTGGATCTGGTATGAGATCGATAATCATGTAGATAAGAAAAGCCTCACGAGTCCCTGTCTTATCAATGACAGAACGATAAAAACATTAGGAATGTTGAACAAGTAGGAGAAGCGTTTGATAGCTCACAAGAGATCTAGGGGTTTAAAAGAATGGGATCTCTAACAAGACGTTCACAACCAGAACTCACCTTGTTCGCAAGAAACCTGTGTTGTTCAAGATATTGAGACATTTTGGAATTCAGGGGCAAGACTTACTGCCGGAGTGCGGTCAACCTCTGCTTCCCATCAATACACACGCGTAGAGGTGCCTCGTCTTTTCTTGGGCGAACGGCTGGAAGATCGCCAAAAGTGAGAAATTAAAGTCGCGTTGACGTGCAGATGACGCGAGATAAGAATGTAATATCTACCGAAAACGACTGGGTATACCACGTAATTGTGAATGAGGGAGTCAATGAGGTCGCCCTGCTTGGTTTCATTCCACACAACACCTTTTCGAGAAAATAAGCCTCCAGAAACTGCAAAGAAAGAGCTATGACAGACCGCGCTGATACTCTGGATCCAGATTTATCAAATTGAGTTGTATTTGTTCTGTGGCAACAGTAAGTGTTATCCTTCACGAGTGACTTGACGCTGAGCGTACCCGCCAAACTTTTTGTTGAATATGTGACAGCATGGTACCTCTGGAGATGAGGATTCTTGGAAGCCATCGACTTCCTCTTAGCATTTGCCTTTGTCTTGCCAGATGCGCCAGAGGGGCCAACCTCATCCTCAGAGGTATCAGTGAGCTCCGGTAGATCTGAATCGTCGTCAAATTCCATGTCGGTGGGAGAGGGGTGAAAAGAGGATTTCAAGTGGAAAAGAGAGAGCGGAAACAAGTATGTCTTTGTCGATAAGAGGCTTTTTGTGCCTGTGATCGGGGTCGCATGTTTAGCGGCGAAAAGAAATTGGTGATCGGCATTCAGAATTTCCTTATTGCCATTTCTGGCTCAGAATTAACGTTAACGCTACGGCATTGCACGCGGGCTCTTGCGCAAATGATATTTTACCTCCCGCCTACCTCAGCGCGCACAGCGGTGGTCTTCATGCATTTACATCTCCATTCTCCGGGATGACATAATTATATTTATAGCCCGCTCCTAGGGACTTGGTCTTACACCTTGAACAGGATTTAATCTAGTCATGCGCCTACACGCCACATGTCGAAGCAGAGGTCTATCCAGTTTAAATTTCTAGACGGATCAAGACTCGAGAATGCAAGTGTCCGGGGTCTTGGCACTCGCCGGTGATAGCCGAAACACGCCCTCAACACACAAAGGCCAATTTGAAGTACTTGTGTATCACCACAACATGAGAATTGAGGAACTCGTTCTCGAGGGTACGTTTCCAGAAGTTTGCCTAATTTTCCCTATCTAATAATTTACGCGTATTCCTAGGATTCAAATCCTACCCTGTTCGTACCCAAATTACTGGGTGGGACCCTTCCTTCAACGCGATCACTGGTCTCAATGGTTCAGGCAAGTCCAACATCCTCGACGCGATATGTTTCGTGCTAGGTATCACCAATATGGCGCAAGTGCGTGTGCTACCTTTTTCAATCGTGAAGTCATACCTAATCCTTTTCTGTTGCTCAGATGCGCGCCGCGAACCAACAGGACCTCATCTACAAACGTGGGCAGGCAGGCGTCACCAAAGCTAGCGTCACCATCGTCTTTGACAACTCCGACAAGTCTAAGAGCCCAGTAGGCTATGAGGAATGCAAGCAGATTACTGTGACGCGTCAGGTGTGTCATGGTTGCCGTTCTTGCAGCTTTCACTCATTGTCCACTCAAGATCGCTGTCCCGAACGTCTCTAAGTACCTCCTCAACGGACACAAGGCACTACAAGCAAATATACAAACACTTTTTCAATCTGTACAGCTCAACATTAACAACCCCAACTTTGTTATCATGCAAGGTCGTATCACCAAGGTGCGATCTTCTCTATTTTCGCCATCCCCGTTCCTAGCCATGATTTCACCTAGTCTCTCTATTGCGTTTATTCTTTCAAACATACCTTAACCGTGGTATTCGCGTTTCGAACTTACGACTACATTTTGGGATCCTCTCGACTTCCCCACCTTATTTTGTGGCTAGCAAAATTTCACCTTACATTATCCCTTTTTATCCCGGTCTCTTCATCAATACCTTTGATTGACATCAATACCTAATCATCCTCCTCCAGGTCCTCAATATGCGACCACAAGAGATTCTCGGCATGGTTGAAGAAGCCGCTGGCACGCGTATGTTTGAGGAACGCAAGGACAAGGCTATCAAGACAATGGCGAAAAAGGATAAACGTGTACAAGAAATTCTCTCTCTGCTACGTGAGGAGATCACGCCTAAGCTCACGAAACTGCGCGCAGAGAAGCGCTCCTACATCGCTTACCAGAAGTCGTGCTCGGAGCTCGAGAAAATCGGGCGCGTGCTACGTGCATGGGAGTGGCACGATGGACAGGTGCGGGTGCTGCGCAAGGAGCAGGAGGTTGAGGAGAAGCAGGCCGAGATTGAGAAGGTGAAGCAGCGGAAGAACAAGGCAGAGCGAGAGTGTGAGGCGGCGGAAAAGGATATGGTCGACGTCACGAAGAAGCGAGACGAGGAGATGAGCAAGGGTGGGAAGATGAAGAAACTTGAGGAGCAGGTACAGGAGCTCGGGAAGGCTGTAACGAAGATAAGAACACAAGCGGAACTCCAGGAAGCCTCGATCAAAGATGAGGGTGCTAATGTGGTCGCTATCGAGGGCGAATTAGAAGAGGTGCGTAGTTATACTCTATTATGATGAATACTGCTGACACGCTGCCTAGCTGCAAGCATCGCTCGCAGAAAAGCGGGAGCATCTGGCCAAACTTGACACGTCGTACGGAACGGTCAAAGAACAACACAACATTGCCGAAGCTAAACTCTCTACAGCCGAAGAGCTGTTACAGACACTCTTGACAGGACTCTCTTCATCGACTACGAACAACTCGGGTGGCGGGTATATGGGACAGTTGGCGGAGGCGAAAAGCCGGCTCGCGCAGGGACAAGCGGAAGAGGAGCAGAGCAAAGTCAAGCTCGCTATGAGCGAGAAAGAGCTCAAGACACTCGAGGCGCGTTGGAAAGAGGTCGAACGTGAGGCACGCGAGGGAGAGAAGGCCCTGGCGGCGAAGAAGGCTGCGGTTGATGAGTGCCGTAAGAAGTTGGACAAGTGCGGTTGGACTGATGAGATGGAAAGGGCAGGCGAAGAAAAACTCAAGGCTGCCAAGACAGAAGTACGCGCTCTGGCTGACGTAGGTTTGCTCCCCACTCGTTCGCAAATGAATTCCACTAAAGTATGGATACTTTAGCAACACGAACGCGTCAAACAAAATTTAGGTGGGCGTATTAACTTTGAATACGTCGACCCAACTCCAAATTTCGATCGGCGTAAAGTCAAGGGCCAAGCCGCAACGCTCATCGGTCTCTCAGAGGAGAATTACGACAAGTCTACAGCTCTTGAAATCGCAGCCGGCGGCAAGCTGTATCAGGTTGTTGTTGATGACGAACGCGTCGGCAGTCAACTCCTCAAGGACGGAAAGCTTAAAAAGCGCGTCACCCTTATTCCCCTCAACAAGATTAACGCGTACAGACTCTCTCCTAAGGTTGGCTCTGTGTTTTCGATGAGTCTACTCGAGAGCTAATGATTCGCCAGCAATTGGACGCCGCCCAACGTCTTGCTCCGGGAAAGGTACATCAAGCTCTTTCCCTCGTTTCATACAAGGAAGAAGTCGCCAACGCCATAGCCTACGTCTTCGGAGATAACCTCATCTGCGATGACGCCGTATCCGCCCAGCGTGTAACATTCTCCAAGGATGTTGGCGTGCGGTCCGTCACGCTTGCTGGTGATGTGTACGACCCTTCCGGCACGCTCAGCGGTGGATCCGCCCCTAGTGGAAGCGGTATTCTTATCAAAGTTCAGGAGTTGATGGACATTTGGGAGAAGCTGGAGGATGCCCGGACCAGTCTGGGCGAGCTCGAACGCGCCGAGGAGCAGGGTCGCAATGTACGTGAGCGGTGGAGGGGTTTGGTGCGGGAACTAGAGATGAAGGAGCATGAGGCCAAGCTGATGGAGCAGCAGGTCCAGGGCAGTAATGCCGCAAGGGTGAGTGGAGTTATGATGGACAGCGGGGCGGGAGTCGGACACCGCTCTGTCTATTTCCATGTGTATATCCAGGGCCTGCTGACATGACGACTTTTGTTTAAAAATAGGTCAGCGCTCAGGTGGACGCACTCAAGCAGACGATCGCGGATCTCAAGTTGGCTGTTCAGGCCGCAAAGGACAAGCAGAAGGAGGCAAAGGATGAGTGCAAGAAACTCGAGCGCGACATCGCCGAATTCAAGAATAACAAGGAAGGAAAGACTGAAGAGCTCAAGGTGTGTATCTTCACACCATGCCGTCGACACTCGTTCCTCGGCCTCCGCCCCGAGCTAGCAGTCACTTGAACGACATCGTGTTTGTTCAGTGACTGACAGTGACAGTGACGGGTACTGAGTGACTGACCCGCCGTCCACCGCAGGCCGACATCATGAAACAGAAGGCCGCCCTACAACGACATGCCGTGATTGTCAAAACTCAGCAAAAAGAGGTACAAACCGCAAAATTGGAACTCGGTACGGAACTTCCTGCCCATTTTTTTCGCTCGCACCACGCCCATCATAATTGTGTCGTGATGTTCAGATGATACATTCATCCCGGTTGTATCTTTTATCACTGGTAATCATCTTCCGGCTTGCCGGTAGTATCTCGTATCTTTCGTATCTATCTCACGTTCTCAAGGCTGTGATAACACTCATGGTCCATGCTTGCTATTTCTTTATCCTTTCCTCTTTTCGTCGATGGTGGCGCCAAATGTATGCTAATAATGTATGCACCGCATGGTTACAGAGCAATTCGAGTCGGATATCTTGACGGCTACCACCAGGTTGGAGAAAGCGCAGGCCGGCGTAGCAGATCTACAACACAAGCTTACCAAACTCCAGAAAGAGGTGACTTCGAGTGAGGTAAGTCTTTCGTCTCTGTTCATGTGCTTGCGGGTGACCGAGTTCCCTTATCTGTTAGGCTTCATATACGAAGGCAGAACGGGCACTACAGGATGAACTCGCAACTTTGACGCGGTTCGACACTGAGCTGAAGGAACTTTCGAATGTTATCAAAGAAAAAAAGCTTGCGGCTTCGCAGGGAGACCTCGAAATTAAGGGTTTGGAGCACGCTGTTCAGGCCCTGAACAAGGAAAAAACCACAGCTATCAACTTTGTCGCCAATCTGGAAAAGCAGTACGAGTGGATCGTAGAGGACAAGCAGTAAGTATCGCGTCCCACACACTGTCCGTCGCGCGTATTGACCGCATCTCCAGTCAATTCGGGAAGGCAGGCACACAGTACGACTTCAACCGGGACATCGACGAAATGAGAAAGAAGGCGAGGGAGCTCGAAGAGTCGCAAAAAGGCTTGAAGAAGAAAGTGAATCCAAAGGTCATGAACATGATCGACAAGTGCGTCCTTGGATCTATTTTCCTCGTATCCTCGTATTAACCAAGCCCAATGCAGTGTCGAGAAGCGCGAAACTGACCTACAAAAGATGCTCGCAACTGTAATGAAGGACAAGGAGAAGATCGAGGATACGATCGCAGAACTGGATCGGTATAAACGTGACGCGCTGCAAAAGACCTGGGAGAAAGTCGACGGGTACGTCCCACACGTCACAAGGTCTTCAATACACTCCAGATTAAGCTTATTGCCGTATGACTTTTCAGGGACTTTGGTGGGATTTTTGCCGAGCTTCTACCTGGGAACTTTGCGAAGTTACAGCCACCAGATAGACAGGACCTCATGGACGGCCTCGAGGTGAAGGTGCAACTTGGGAGCGTGTGGAAACAAAGTTTAACGGAATTGAGCGGTGGTCAAAGGTCGGTAGTATCCTTCAGCGAGATCAAAAAGGCAACTATATTAACCCATTGCTTTCTACAATAACCCCAGATCGCTCATCGCCCTGTCCCTAATAATGGCTCTGCTCCAATTTAAGCCTGCGCCGATGTATATTTTGGACGAAATTGACGCCGCTCTGGACCTTTCACATACGCAGCACATTGGACAATTGTTCCGCACGCGCTTCAAGGGGTCACAGTTCATCGTCGTGTCGCTCAAGGAGGGTCTGTTTTCGAACGCTAACGTACTATTCCGGGCACGGTTCCGCGATGGTACGTCGATTGTGGAGCGGACGGCGAGTAGGTCGGGGTCGGCGCTCTACGCTAACGGAGACGGTGAAGGTGAGAATGGGGAGGACCGGAGTACGAGACGGAGGAGAGGTGGAGGGGGGTGAAACCACGGAGGCTGGGATGGTGTAAATATAGAGAGATCCTGTTTCGTTTTCCTGCTTGCTTCTGTGATAATAGGTGTTCGACTAATCCTGTAATATTACTGTGCTATGGTAGTGATAGCCATCACAACACAAGCAAGTGCGACGTAAGGCGAGAGACGTTCTCCTGTGGCGTCATTCAGAACCTGGGTAACATGATACGTGGCGGTGGTCCCGTGGTGCTCACCTATCCGTGCAGACATGAAGAAAAGCCCAAGGAATCTACCATGCGATTCACGTAAGTTTGTGTGGACTTTCGGCAGCATGAGGAGGCGTACCCTTGCTTGTTTCGGTCTATAAGTCGCGGCGCTACTGCACGAACATACGTGCAGGTACAAATGCACAAGAGAATAACCAGGAGTAGCGATTGGAAGTTGAAAAGCGCGGACTGGGAGGACGATGATTAGCTATTTCCAAGATAATTAGACTAATCCACATACCATGGAGTACCACGAATGTCTAGAACAGACTGAGCTTGTTGAAGGGTCATATGAGCACTGACACGCAGAAGACGTGTGAACATCCCATAGTCAACAGTCGCAAACATAGAGATTATATTGTAGACATCGTCTCTCCTAGGCTGGGTAGAAGGTTACACCGCCATTTGTTTGACACATGGGACAAACATGAAAACCGCCATCTGCCAGCTGGGAAAAATCCCGTGTGAATA